>CM035840.1:390790677-390963273 GCA_020510985.1 Pholidichthys leucotaenia
ATCCGAGGTTTGGAGATCCTTTTGTAACGCCATCGGAGCCAAGGTGAGCCTCTCCTCCGGCCATCACCCCCAGTCTAACGGGCAGTGTGAGAGGACCAATCAGGAGCTGGAGGCTGCGCTCCGCTGTGTTACTAGATCCAAGCCGACGTCCTGGAGCAACCATCTCGCCTGGGTGGAGTATGCCCACAACACCGCCCGCTCTTCTGCAACGGGGATGTCCCCCTTCAAGGCGTCCCTGGGTTACGACCCCCCGCTGTTTCCAGCGCAGGAGAACGAGGTGACTGTCCCCTCCGTTAGGGCGCACCTTAGGCAGTTCCGCTCCACCTGGGCTGCCGCGCGTCATGCGCTTTTACGCACAGCGGAGCGCAACAGGACCGTGGCGGACCGGCACAGAAGACCTGCCCCGGCGTACAGAGTTGGGCAACTCGTGTATGTGTCTACCCAGGACGTCACATTAAAAGGCGAGAGGAGGAAGCTGGCACAGCGTTTCATGGGTCCCTTTCCCATCACCCGGATCATCAACCCGGTGGCTGTGCGCGTGGCTATTCCCCCCTCCCTCCGCATCCATTCCACTTTTCATGTGTCGAAGGTGAAACTGGCAGTCACTGACCCCCTTTGCCCTCCTCCTGCAGCGCAACCCGCGCCCCGGATGATTGGTGGCCATCCGGCCTGGTCCGTCTCCTCCATCCTGGACTCCCGGCGCCGGGGTCGTGGGTTGCAATACTTGGTGGACTGGGAGGGCTATGGGCCCGAGCATCGACAATGGGTGCCCCCGTCGTTTGTGTTGGACCCATCGCTCATCGCGGACTTCCACCGAGCGCACCCGGATAAGCCATCGCCAGGAGGCGCTGCTAGAGGGGGGAGTACTGTCACGCCGCGCCATTCATCAACGGCGCCACCTGCTCACGCACCTGACAATCATCAGCGGCGAGGGATAAAGGCCGTCTCGCCCGGAGGCTCGGCCTGAAGCCGTCAGACTTCGTCCCTCACCGTTGTGAGCATACTTCCCTTCAGCGTCACCATTTTGGTAAGAAGATCGCTTACCTCTTTTCTTCAGTCTTCTCCCCTGTGCACAGGTGGATTCCCCAGCGGCGGACATCTCCACTCCATCGCCCAATCCTCGCTGCTGTACAGAGCTCTCCAGGTGGCTGTCTTCCGGGCTTCGCCCCCTTGTTGTGCCAGCTGTCCTGACCCACCAAGTAAGTCCTTCTCTCGCCATAAATCCCTCCTGTGTTGGTGTATGCCCGTCACCCTCTCCCTGTGCTCTCTCCATAGGGTTGCTCGGCTGAACGGTCACCTGCCTCTGTGCCTGGAGCAGACACCATCACCAACACATTTACATCCCGCAGACACACACTCATTCACTCCTGCTGTTAATAAACTCTTTGAACTACTCTAAGCCTGTGTGTGTGCGTCTCCTGAGCCGTGCGTTATGTCACAGGCCATCAGGACCCTGAACTCTGCCCCCCCCCCCCCAGCCCGGACTGTAACACACTCACCCACACAATAACTACCTCAGCTGTTTGCACAGAAAGACTTGGCACACCAACAGTAATATATCTGCTGATGTACTGTATGTCTCTGCACCTTACTGCAACCATTTGCACAAATTCCATACCTGCTGCTGTCTGTCTGTATTGCAACATTGATCATGGGCAGTCCAATCTGTCACTGTCTGCACCTACACTACCGCATTAAACTTGCAATTACTTGGCTCTACTTTTTCTGTACATAGGATTGCTGGATTTTATCTTTTATCTTTATTTGCACTATGGGTGGCATTACTGTACACAGATTGCTGTTGTTGGTTTTATCCTTATTCCTTCTTTTTTTATAGTATATTGCACACACGACTAAGAGAGAGGACCGGCATTTCAATTCTCTTTTATGTCCTGTACGTATAGAAGTATTGACAAATAAAAATCTTTGAATCTTTGAAATACTGTGACATTTCAGTGTGTGCTGGATCTGGCATCCATAAAAAAAAAGACTTGTTGCATATTTTTAACAATCTGTTATGGGTGAGAAGGGATAATAACAGATGCAGGTGGGAAAAGTTTGCTTTGGAGTCTTTGTGGAAGAAATCTTGTCCTCCCGACCTGCATAACAGACTCCCTTTGTCATGAACCTGAGTTTGGTGGTCCAAACCCAGTTCTGACACTGTGACTATTTTGGCCCGTTTCACTATGCATTTTCAATCAGGCGCTTCAGGGAGCCCTGTGGGTCCTCTGCTCCCTGACAGCTCGGGCACGCCCCCTCCTCCTCTCAGTATCGCCAGCTGATCCTCATTATTGGTGTTCACACACTCACATACACTCACCTCATTCACTCTCATTCACACGCTCAGACACTCACTCATGCACTTATGATTTCAATTATGTCCAGCCCACACATCCTCACTCCGGCAGTCTCTTCCCTTGTTAGTATTATGATTACTTAAACACTGTGTTAGTAGGAAGAGACCACCGGAGCATTGAGCTTTATACATGGCAGCGTGTACCTCCGTGTATGCAAGTTATAACTCCCTACGGATTATCTGCAGACTGTTTCATCCTCATCCATCAGACTGCACGGACTGCCCCAGATCCCTCCAGCACCGTAAGTCCATGTTTGCCTTTCTCCCCGTGCCGACAGCAGCCCTGCGGCACTAGACATTCCCTCCCCCTGGGCTGTAGAGCATCCAGGAGGCGTCCCTGTAGGTCTGGTGGCCTCGATTGTTATTTTGCATCTGATCTACTCACTGTTCTGTGCGATTGTTTGCTGGACTTGTTATTTTGAGTTTTTTGTTAATAAAGTGCATGTATCTACTCCTGCGATTGGGTTTTTCATTCCTCCTTCAGTGCGCTGCGTAATGGCACACCAGGGATCATAACACCCATGGTGTAAATCGGATATCACTTTTGTATCTGCTACTGTTGTGTGACCCCAAATGGACATACTGGGAATAGCAGTTACTTTATTGAATAAGTGCCTCTCGTGTATTGTATTATTTAATTTTCACACTTTGTAAATCTGTTCGTTTCGGCTGTACATTTGACACCACTGCTTTAAGGGTTGCCACAACGGATCATCTCTGCCTCCATCTCGCCCTATCCCTTGTATCTTCCTCTGTAACACCAACCCTCTCCTTGTCCTCCTTCACTACATCCATGAATCTTCTCTGTGGTCTTCCTCTTTTCCTCCTGTCTGGGAGCTCCATTTTCAACATCCTTTGTCCAATATATCCACTATCCCTCCTGTGCACATGTCCAGACCATCTCAGCCTTGTCTCCCTTACTTTGTCTCCAAACCGCCCAACCTGAGCTGTCCCTCTGATATACTCATTTCTAATCCTGTCCCTCCTAGTCACTCTCAATGAGAATCTTAGTATTTTCAACTCTGCCACCTCCAGTGTCGCCTCCTGTCTTTTTGTCAGTGCCACCCTCTCCAAACCATACTGATGCGTAGAGAGTATGATGAGAGTGTGTGGCCCTTAGGGCTTGCCGTACCCACCCTGGGTGTGACGTCAGGTGGGCTACGGCCAGACTGTATATAGTTGTATGTCCTCTAATAAAGTCCAGTTGGCTGCATGGGATAACTCTGACTCCGACCATCATTTACAGACATAACATTTTGGAGACGAGGAGAAACTATGGGGGCGTATGGGCCACCTCCACCATTGTTACCATTTCTGGAATATTCGGGAGAGCCAGCCATCCTGTAGCCAGACTGGCTGGCCATGTCCGAGGGTTACATCGCGGTGCTCAGCTTAAGTAGACTCAAGGAAGTACGAAGACGAGCACTTCTGGCCCAATATCTCGACGAAGAAGGTCGGAAGATTTTCTATGTTGGGAAAAACAGAGTCTTTTGCGGATGCTATCCGGCAGCTGGCCGCAAAACTAGGTGCGTGCCAAAACCAAGCTACCAGCAAAACTTTGAGGTGGAACCGGGGCCACGAGTGGAGGAGCCCCTGGTCACCAAAGACGGCAAGCCAGCCAAGGAGCTCAGCACGTTGGAGTCGGAGTAGTGACAGCCGGGCGCAGAGGCAGCGCAGCAGAGTACCTTGGACAACGGTGCTGGGTGCAGCGTTGAGGTGCTTGGGTCAACGAGTGACAGCAACGAGGGTGATGCTGAAAGTCCCAGGAAGCAGCAGCAACAGCCGGACACAGAGACGGCACAGCGGAGCACCTCGGATGACAGAGAGGAGGTGCCAGGCGCCACAGAGGTCGGGCAGGACCTTAGTGCCGGGGCTCAGAGCTCCTTGGACGAAGGTGCTGGGCGTTACGGCGAGGTGCCAGGGTCACTGAGTGGCGCCGACGAGCGAGCATTAGTTTTCCCCTGAGTTAGGCCCCAGGGGGCCGGAGTGTTTGGGATTACAGCGGTGGCAGCTGCAGCAGTGTTGAGGGCGGTCGGGAGTGGACCGACAGGCACGGAGGGACAGCGTGCTGGGCAGCAGCACTGTGGGTCCAGACAAGAGAAATGGTTGAGGGTGAGGAGAAAGGACATTGTTGCCGGGGAGGTCAGCTTCGATCCGGGGGGCAGGCAGCGGCCAGGGGTGCACATGCCGTGGGGATGCCCTGGGCCTCCGAGTCGATTTTACCTTTGGCTGCCCGTGGACATTGGAGTAACATAACTGATGTTACTGTAAATGTGTTCATCGTCGGCCTCCGTCGGTCTATGATGACCATGGAAGAGAATCCTAAACGTCTACTCTGCTGGAACAGCACCGCCTGTGGCTGAACAGGCCGATGCGCGAATGACAGTCCCTGTCACACAGGTCACACTTGTGGGTGGTCTCCGTGCTGCTGGGTCTGTGGCGGTTCTTCCTGCGGGTCCTTTTTTCATCTGCTGCAGCAGTCAGTCTCTCTTCACCCGCCTTGAGCTGTCTGGTCAGGGTGCCTCTCCATTTGGAGCGGTCTGTTGCAAGGTCCTCCCAGCGCTCTGTGTTGATATCCAGGGCCTTCATGTCTCTCTTGCAGACGTCTCTAAAGCGCAGCTGTGGGCGGCCAACGTCTCTCCTGCCAGTTACCAGTTCTCCATAGAGGACGTCTTTGGGGATTCTGCCATCCTCCATACGGTGAACGTGGCCTAGCCAGCGGAGCCTGCGCTGCCTGAGTAGAGTGAACATGGAGGGAAGGCC
Organism: Pholidichthys leucotaenia; assembly: GCA_020510985.1. Lineage (NCBI taxonomy): Eukaryota > Metazoa > Chordata > Actinopteri > Cichliformes > Pholidichthyidae > Pholidichthys > Pholidichthys leucotaenia. The sequence continues at coordinate 390,795,797 of CM035840.1, forward strand.
GGCGTGGGACAGAACTTCTGTGTTGGGCACTTTGTCCTGCCAGGATATGTCCAGGATGTGGCGAATGCAGCGCAAGTGGAAGGAGTTCAGTCTCTTTTCCTGCCGGGCGTATGTTGTCCACGTCTCACTCCCATAGAGCAGTGTGCTGATGACGCAGGCGTTGTACACTGCCATCTTCGTCTTGACAGAGAGTTTGGGATTCTCTCACACTCGTGTGGTGAGGCGAGCGAGTGTGAAGGCTGATTTTCCAATCCTCTTGTTGATCTCTGTATCAAGGGAGAGGTTGTTGCTGATCGTGGACCCCAGGTACGTGAACTGATTCACGACCTCCAGCTTGTAGTCATCAATGGTGATGGTTGGTGGTGCTTCCGTGCCTTGCGCCAAGACGTTAGTCTTCTTCAGGCTGATGGTAAGCCCGAAGTCCTTGCATGCCTGGGAGAAGCGGTCCATCAGGGTCTGAAGCTCCTGCTGTGTGTGGGTTGCGACTGCAGCGTCGTCTGCGAACAGCATGTCTCTGATTAGAGCCTCGCGTACTTTGGTTCTGGCTTTCAGGCGGGCGAGGTTGAAAAGCCTGCCGTCAGATCTTGTGTGCAGGTAGATTCCCTCTGTTGCTGTGCTGAAGGCATGCCTCAGGAGCATAGCAAAGAAAATCCCAAAGAGGGTTGGCGCAAGTACACAGCCCTGTTTCACTCCGCTGCGTATGTTGAATGGCTCTGAGACGTTGCCATCGTGCTGCACTATCCCCTGCATGTTGGTGTGAAACGATTCGATGAGGCTTTGCAACTTTGGTGGGCATCCTATCTTTGGCAGGATCTTGAAAAGGCCCTCTCTGCTGACCAGATCGAACGCTTTGGTGAGGTCGATGAAGGCGACGTACAGAGGCATGTTCTGTTCTCTGCATTTCTCCTGGAGTTGGCGGATGGAGAATATCATGTCTACCGTCAATCGCTCAGCGCGGAAGCCACACTGAGACTCGGGGTAGACACGTTCGGCAAGCTTCTGTAGACGAACGAGAACAACTTGTGCGTAGACTTTGCCAACAACGCTGAGGAGGGAAATGCCCCTGTAGTTGTTGCAGTCGCTTCTCTCCCCTTTGTTTTTGTAGAGGGTGATGATCTTGGCGTCCCTCATGTCCTGTGGTACGGCACCTTCCTTCCAGCACTGGCAGAGGATGTCATGCAATGGCAGTAGTAGGGCGGTCTTGCAGTGCTTGATCAGGTCAGGGGGTATGCCGTCGTTGCCGGGTGCCTTGCCAGCGGCCAAGCTATCAATGGCCTTACTGAGTTGGTCGATGGTTGGCTCGGCGTCAAGTTCGTCCATGGATGGCAGGCAGTCGATGGCATCAAGGGCTGACGGTGTCACGGTGTTCTGTCTAGAGTAGAGGTCGGAGTAGTGTTCCACCCATCTCTCCATCTGCTTGTTCTTCTCTGTGATCATCTCCCCAGTGGAAGATTTGAGGGGGGCCGTCTTGCTCTGAGCCGGACCAAGTGCTTTCTTGATGCCATCGTACATACCACGGATGTTCCCTGTTATGGCAGCGGTTTGAATGTCTTGGCTGAGCTGAGTCCAGTACTCGTTGGCACAGCGCCGAGCAGTCTGCTGAACTTTGCTTCTCGCAGCCCTGAGAATCTGGAGATTCTTCTCGTTTGGGTACTTCTTGTACTCAGCAAGTGCTGAGTGCTTGGCTTCAATGACGGGGGTCATCTCGGTCAACTTGGCATCAAACCAGTCCTGTGACTTCGAGGTCTTCCTCCCAAAGGTAGCCAAGGCTGTGCGGTAGATGGTGTTTCGCAGCTCTTCCCACTTCTGCTTTGCAGATTCTCCTCCTTGTGGTACACCAAGTTCCTTCTCAAAGGTGGAGGCAAACTGCTCAACAAGTTCTGGTTGGGCCATCTTGCTGGTGTCAATCCGTGCCTTTCCAGGTTGTCTAGCACGATGGAATTTCTTCAGCTGCAGCTTGACCTTGCAACACACCAATGAATGGTCTGTGTCGCAATCTGCACTCTGGAACGAACGGGTGATTAGCACGTTCTTCAGTGAGGTGCGCCTGGTCAGGATCAAGTCTAGCTGGTGCCAGTGCTTTGAGCGCGGATGTTGCCAGGAAACCTTGTGTTGGGGCTTGGTCTTGAAGAACGAGTTTGTGATGCACAGATCGTGATATGTGCAGAGCTCGAGCAGCCGCTGTCCGTTGTCGTTCATTCTGCCCACGCCAAAAGGTCCAAGACAGGAGGGCCAGGAGTCATGGTCAGCACCCACTCTGACATTGAAGTCTCCAAGGAGAATGAGTTGTTCAGAGTTGGGGATGATCCTGACAGTTGTTGCGAGATTCTCGTAGAACTCGTCTTTTGCCTCTGGTGTGGCTGTCTGTGTTGGGGCATACACACTGACGAGGGTGACTGGGCCTTCAGTGGTGTTCAGGCGGAGGGTGAGGAGTCGTGCAGAGCCAGTGCTGCCCGGTTCCACCATCTTCAGCAAAGTGTTCTTCACTGCAAAGCCCACTCCGTGTTCCCTGTGTTCGTCACTGCCCTTTCCCTGCCAGTAGAACGTGTAGTCCTTCTCTCTCAGTGTGCCTGCATCAGCTAACCGTGTTTCCTGGAGAGTGGCGATATCCACTCCCAGTCTCTTCAGCTCATTATTGATGATGGCAGTCTTCCTGGTGTCGTTGATGTCCTTGAGGTTAGCAGCGAGTCCTGTCATCATAGTGCGGACGTTCCAAGTTCCCAGTTTTAGAGTTGGTCTCTTTTGTTTTATTGTCTTGCCTGGTGCGAAGGTTCTCAGCCTGCTGTTTGGATTTCTCCTTAACCCCATGCACCCAATGAGGAAAGCAAGCTGTGGCGGGACAACACCTTATTGGCTGGGGGCTGCCCAGCTTGAGGCGGGCGGTAGCTGTCCAGTGAGATCTGATGATCCCTCCCACCGCTGGGAACAACCCCTGGCGCCACGCTCTACGCCAATTGAGCAGTGGCTTATAACCGGTAACTGTCATTCCCCGTGTTTTGTCTACGCCAAAGGCGAAGCTGGAGTGTCCTCTCCAGTGATCCGGTGTTCTACCTTCCAGCGTTGGGCATTGGTAGGATTCAAGCCTGGGCAGGAAGATATGGAGGACAAGATGTTGCCCATGCAGCATGTCCCCCCTCTCCACGTCACTGATGAATCCAAAGGAACAGCAGGGCTGCTACAGTTTGGCACCAGCGCCGTTGCAGGAGCTGCCAGAACGATGTTGAGCACAACATAGAACTGCCTTAGGGGCTCCGACTCCGGATTTTTCCTCAGGGTTGACTCCCGAAGCCTTTCCCGTGACCGGGTATGCCGCAAGGCAGCAGAGGTTTGAAATCAGGGTTTACCTTCCCCTAGATGGGCTACCTTCCCAGGTTGACGAGCCACCATCTACCCGAAAAATATGTTCATATGGTGCATGTAAATGAATGTGTGTTTTTTTGGGGATTATTTTGTGTATTTAGTATAACCCCCCCCCCCCCCGCTGATTTTAGTTGTTTTGGGTGAATGTGTTAGGCTATTCTAGTTCACTTTTTCCCTGCTATTTCTGTTCGTGCGTGATTCAGGTCCTAAATTGGAGTGGGTCTGAATTGTGTGTGTGTGTGTGTGTGTGTGTGTGTGTGTGTGTTTTGTACTTTTGTAAGGGGGAGGGGAATGATATGAAGAGAGTATGGTGAGAGTGTGTGGCCCTTAGGGCTTGCCGAACCCACCCTGGGTGTGATATCAGGTGGGTTTTGGCCAGACTGTATATAGTTGTGTGTCCTCTAATAAAGTCCAGTTGACTGCATGGCATAACTCTGACTCCGACCATCATTTACAGACATAACACATACATCATAGCAGGTCTCACCACTGTCTTGTAAATCTTCCCTTTCGCTGTAGCTGCTACCCTTCTGTCACAAATCCCCCGACACTCAGCTCCACCCACTCCACCCTGCCTGCGCTCTCTGCTTCACCTCTCTTGTGCATTTTCTATTACTTTGGATACATGACTATGTTGCGATGGCCCACATCTATAGAACATCCTGCTGGAGAACATCAGGGCTACCAAGAATGTTCATGTTTTTAAAAATAGGCTCAAGACCTCCTATTTTATCCCTGCTTTTGATTAGTTTCCTATTTTAATTCTCTTAATTTCTGATTTTAAGCTAATTTTATGTTGTTCTTGTTATATTATTCACTTTGTTATTAAATACTATTATATTTTAAACTGTTTGAGTTTAAATAGGCGTTTTATGATTATCTTTTTATTCACAAATTGTGTATCTTTTTATTATTTTTATTCATTAGTGATAGTTTTATTCATCGTGTCCTGTCCTAGCTCCAGTGTTTCCTCATAGGGAGCCCTCCCACAGGGAGTTGCATGATTCTAGCTGCAGGACACTGGCCTGTGACTGGCCTGGCCCACCTAATGACTGGTCTTGGGTGGTTGCAGAGGTGGTGTCCCTGTTGCTGGGGACCTGGTGCTTCCCTCGTGTTGATGGCTCCCTAGGATGGTCCTTCTACACCTGGATTCTTGGCGCTTGGCCATGTATCACATACATGGCCAAGCGCCATGTATGTGATATGGCCATGTATGTATCACATACATGGCCAAGCCGCCCCACATACATGGGGGCGGCTGTGGCGCAGGTGTAGTGTGACGACTACTGATCGGAGGGTCATGGGTTCGATTCCCACTGTTTGCAGTCTGCATGTCGAAGTGTCCTTGAGCAAGACATTGAACCCCCAGTTGTTCCTGGTGGTCAGGCTAGCGCCTGTGTGTGTATGGCAGCTCTTCCGCCATCAGTGTGTGAATGGGTGGATAGCAGGATCTGTAAAGCGCTTTGGTCATCCAGAGATGAGAAAAAGCGCTATATAAGTGAACGCCATTTACAGTACATGAGTGTGTGGGGGGAGTAGGAGTTGTAATTGTGTCATATCTTTAATTTGTAAAGCACTTTGTGCTGTAATCTTTTGTATGAAAAGTGCTACATAAATAAAGTTTTGATTGATTGATTGACCCCAGGTATTTAAATTCATCTATCTTCACTACCTCTACTCCTTGCATCTTCACCATTACACCTGCCTCCCTCTCATTAACACTCATGCATTCCATCTTGCATCTTCAGATTTTCATTCCTCTTCTTTCCAGAGCATACCTCCACCTCTCCAGGTTCTCTTCCACCTACCCCCTACTCTCACTATAGATCACAATGTCATCTGCAAATATCATGGTCCACAGAGACTCCTGTCTGATCTTGTCTGTCAGGATGTGCATCACCATGGCAAACAAGAAGGGGCTCAGAGCTGATCCCTGATGTAACCGCACCCCCACCTTGAATCCATCTGTTTCACCTACAGCACACCTCACCATCGTCTCGCTGTCATCATATATGTCTTGCACCACCCTCACATATTTCTCTGCCACTCCTGATTTTCTCATACAGTACCACACTTCAGGGCGGCGCGGTGGCCGAGTGGTTAGCACTGCAGCAGCACAGCAACTCACCCTTGGCCGGGGGATCCTGGGTTTGTTCCCAGCACCCGACCAACAGTGATCTGTGTGGAGTTTGCATGTTCTCCCTGTGTCTGCGTGGGCTTACTGCGGGATTTCTCCTCTTTCCTCCCACATGCCAAAAACATGCAAGTTAGGTTAATTAGCATCAAAACTGGGGATTCTAAATTGTCCTTAGGTATGACTGTGAGAGTGAATGGTTGTCTGTCTCTCTGTGTTGGCCCTGCAATGGACTGGCAATCTGTCCAGGGTGTACCCTGCCTCTCGCCCAAAGATGCTGGGATTGGCTCCAGCCCCCCCACGACCCGAAAAGGATTAAGCGGAAGAAGATGAATGAGTACCACACTTCATCTCTTGGTACCCTATCCTTTCTCCAGATCCACAAAGACAGTGCAACTCCTTCTGACCTTTTCTATACTTCTCCATTAACACTCTTAAAGCAAACATTGCATCTGTAGTACTCTTTCTTGGCAGGAAGCGATATTGCTGCTCGCTGATTGTCACCTCTCCGCTTAACCTGGCTTCAACTACTCTTTCCCATATCTTCATAGTGTGGCTGATCAACTTTATGCCTCTGTCGTTACTACAGCTCTGGGCATCACCCTTGTTCTTTAAAATTGGTACCAAAACATTTCTCCACTCATGAGGCCTCCTTCAATCTGAGGACTTCCTTGTTCACCATCTTTCCTTCATCCATCCTCCCCTCTCCCTTTTTCTTCATTCATCAGCTCCTCAAACTACTCCTTCCACCTTCTCAACACACTCTTGTCACTTGTTAGTACATTATCATTTCTGTCCTTTATCAACCTAACTTGCTGCACATCTGTTCCAGCTCGATCTCTCTGTCTGGTGAATCGATACAAGTCCTTTTCTCTTTCCTTAGTGTCAAGCCTCTCATACAGCTCACTATATGCCTTTTCCTTTGCCACCTGTCTCTTTGCTATGCACCTAGATTCCAAATACTCCTCTCTACTTTCTTCATCTCCCTGACTATCCCACTTTTTCTTGGTCAACCTCTTCCTTTGAATACTTTCCTGTACCTCCTCTTTCCACCACCAAGTCTCCTTACCTTCCTTCCTCTGTCCACTGGATACACCACATGCCTTTCCACCCGTTTCCCTCAATACTTTTGCTGTACTCTCCCAGTAAACTGATAATACTTCCCTCCTACCCAGAGCCTGTATCAACTCCTTCCTGAACTCTGTGTGACCTTCCTTCTGTAACTTCCTCCACTTAATCTTTGGCTCTGCCTCCACTCTCTTCCTCTTCTTGCTTTCCAAAGTCATCCTATAGACTACCATCCGATGCTGCCTAGCTACATTCTTCCCTGCCATCACCTTGCGGTCTCCTATCTCTTTCAGATTTTTCCTTCTACATAAGATGTAGTCCACCTGTGTGCACCTTCCTCCACTCCTGTATGTCACCCAATGTTCCTCTCTCTTCTTGAAGTATGTGTTCACCACAGCCATTTCTATCCTCTTTGCAAAATCCACAACCATGTCCTTCCATATTTCTCTCCTTAAAACCATACCTACTCAGAACCTTCTCATCACCTCTGTTCCCTTCACCTACATGCCCATTAAAGTTCAGTCCAATCACCACTCTCTGCCCCCGGGAACACTCTCTACGACTTCATCCAACTTACTCCAGAATTCCTCTTTCTCTTCTACCTGGCATCCAACTTGTGAGGCATACGCACTGACAACATTCAACACCACACCTTCGACTTCTCACTTCAAACTCATGATTCTGTTTGACTCCCTCTTTACCTCCTGAATACTCTTCACATACTTTTCCTTCAAGATTACACCTGTTCCATTTCTCTTCCTAGCCACACCATGGTAGAACAGTTTAAATCCACTTCCAATGCTTCTAGCCTTGCTTCCCTTCCATCTGGTTTCCTGAACACACAGTATAGTCATGTGAAAAAATTAGGACACCCTATGAAAGCCTCTGTGTGTGTGTGTGTGTGTGTGTGTGTGTGTGTGTGTGTGTGTGTGTGTTTATCATATTTTGGCATATGGATATTTAATATCAATTTTAACAATACTGGGAGATTCAAGTAATATAACTAAAAAATTAAAAGTGAAGAAAAGACTTTTCAAATTTTTTTGTAAAATGTAATTCTAAAAACATGCAATTTCTGGTGAGGAATAAATTAGGACACCCCCACATTTATTCCTACTTAAAATAGCTAAAATCACACACAGGTATATCACATCAGGTGCACATAATTAGAACATCGTTACTCGGTATTTTGAAGGAGGCTTGTCCTATTTAAACCTCAGACATTTAGTTTAGTGTGCTCCTGACTGTTGAAGTGAGAGTGAACACCATGGTGAGATCAAAAGAGCTGTCTAAGGCCTTCAGAAAGAAGATTGTAGCAGCTTAAGAGAACCTTTGCTCTCTAAGAGAAACATAGAGGCCAGACAGAGAGAATGTAGACAAAGACCAGGACTTCTAGAATAATGTTCTTTGGACAGATGAGTCTAAAATTGAATTATTTGGACACCAGAACAGAGGACGTGCTTGGCGTAGACCAAATACAGCATTCCAGAAAAACAACCTCATACCAACTGTGAAGCATGGAGGAGAAAGTGTTATGGTTTGGGGATGCTTTGCTGCAGCAGGACCTGGCCAGCTCACCATCATAGAATCCACCATGAATTCTACCATGTATCAGAGGGTGCTTGAGGACCACATGAGACCATCTGTAAAAAAAAAAATTAAAGCTGAAGTGGAACTGGACCCTGCAAAATGACAATGACCCAAAACATACCAGTAAATCCATCAAGGACTGGCTAAAAACTAAGAGTCCTGGAATGGCCGAGTCAAAACCCAGATCTTAATCCCATTGAGACGCTGTGGCGTGACTTGGAAACGGGCTGTACATGTAAGAAACCCCTCAAACATCTCACTGCTGAAAGAATTCTGTGTTGAAGAGTGGGGCAAACTTTCCTCAGACCGATGTCCGAGACCGGTAGATGGCTACAAGAAGCGTCTCACTGAAGTTATTTCAGCCAAAGGGGGTAACACTGGCTATTAGGTGGTAGGGTGTCCTCGCTTTTTCCTCAGAATACACATTTTTCTTGATATATTTTGTTTAATGAGTAAAACAAGGTTAATTTTTGTTATTTACCTGCAATTACGAGGGTCATTCAATAAATAAGGAGAATTTTTCGGTATAAGGACTTCTAATACAGATAGAAGCTTACTTTTTTAAATTTTTTTTTTGTTTTACTTCTTTTTCAAATGGATTTACTTTCTTTTGCAGATTCAAGAAAAACTTTGAGAGTTTTGGCAATTAACAAAGATGGCCGACCAAGAAGCATGCTCCAGGATTGAACAGCGGTCAGTTATCAAGTTTTTGGTTGCTGAAGGGTGCAAACCAGTTGAAATTCATAGGAGAATGTCAACTGTGTATGGTGCCACATGTTTCAGCCGAAAAAATGTCTACAAGTGGGCTAAATTGTTTAAAGAAGGACGGAGAAGTGTTGAGGATGAAGACAGGCCTGGGAGGCCTACAGAAGTGAGGTCTCCTGAGGTGATCGAATCAGTCAATGACCTCATTCAGTCTGACAGAAGAATAACAGTGGATGACATTGCAAGGACTTTGAGCTTATCTGTTGGGACAGCACACAAAATTGTCCATGATGACCTTGGCTACTCGAAGGTCAGCTGCCGGTGGGTGCCAAAGATGCTTACTGCAGAGCACAAACAGAGGAGGGTCGAGTTGTCCCGGCAGTGTCTCTCCCGCTATGAGAAGGATGGTGATGAGTTTCTGAAGATGGTGGTAACATGTGTCGAGACATGGGTTTGGCACTATGAGCCTGAGTCCAAACGGCAGTCCATGGAGTGGAAGCACGTAGGCTCTCCAGTGAAGAAGTTCAAGTCCCAGCGGTCCACGAGGAAGGTGATGCTCACCGTTTTTTGGGATATGCAAGGCCCAATCACCATTTCATTCCTTGAGAAAGGAGGCACTGTGAACAGTGCCAACTACTGTGAACTGCTGAGGCAGGTCAAGAAAGACATAAAGAACAAACGCAGGGGTCATCAGTCAGAAGGAGTCTTCTTGCATCATGACAACGCAAGGCCTCACACAGCAGCCCAAACGGTGCAGACCATCAACGAGCTGGGCTGGGAACTGCTCCCTCATCCCCCTTACAGCCCAGACCTTGCCCCTTCAAACTTTCACCTGTTTGGTCCCTTGAAAGCGTTCACGAGAGGCACGAAGTTTGAAAGTGACGATGAAGTCAAAAGTGTTGTGAGCGACTGGCTGAGACATCAGTCCAAAGATTTTTACGCTGAGGGAATATGGAAGCTTGTGCACAGATGGGAAAAGTGTGTGACATTGCTGGGAGACTACGTTGAAAAATAAAAAAAAAAGTAAGCTTCTATCTGTATTAGAAGTCCTTATACCGAAAAATTCACCTTATTTATTGAATGACCCTCGTATATCACCCTCTTTTCCAGAGATAAATAAAAACAAGATTAGCCATCAATATGTGAACATTTCTTAATAAAGAACTGAATATTTAATGGGGTGTCCTAAGTTTTTCACGACTGTATCCACCTTTCTTCTCTCCATCATTTCAGCCAACTCTCTGCCTTTACCAGTTATAGTCCCTACTCTCTCCTCTACACTTCTACTTTTCCCTTTCTCTCCCTCCTACCATGCCTTCCCCTTCTGCTCCTCCTCGATCTTCAACCAACAGTAGACCAATTTCCACTGGTACCCTGTCGGTTGACAGCACTGGTGGCAGTTGTTGTTAACCCGGGCCTCGACCGATCCGACATGGAAGTCGCATTTGTCATGATCCGCATGTTTGATTTGGCAAAGATTTTACTTTGGATGCCCTTCCTGACACAACCCTCCCCATTTACCCGGGCTTAGGACTGGCTCAAGGAGTACACTGGTTTATGCACCCCCTGTGGCTGGGTTACTGGGGAATAAGAGGTATGTAGGTAGGTACAATTATTTGACAAGCAAAGAGATCAAATTAGAGCCAACTCACTTTGGATAGCTGTATTGACGACATACTCTGCTTACAGTAACATGAGAACACATCCATTTAATCACATTTTAATCTGAACAGTCCGATTAAAGAATTTAAATTCATAGTTGTAGGGTTCCTTAAAAGAAGATAAATCAGAAACCAGATGCAAATCTTCAATTCTCATTCATGTGCACTCACATGAAGATGGAAGATTGTTTTTATGCAAGCTGTTCACAGTTTGGTAGGAAATAAGAGCATTTTCATAATCTGTAGTGGCTTGTTCATGCCAGTGTGGTTTACTAACAAAATATAAGAGATTTAGTCATACTAATGCTAACATATTCTTGTGTGAAGCCTGTCATGTGACAAACACAAGACACCCTATTAAAATATATTTCTTTATTAGAAAATATTATTCAATCTACTTTGAAATTATCTATCTTGATATAAATGGTAGATTTACTGGAATGGTTGGGACATGGTCATGTTGCATAGTCACTGGCCAGCATGTCCATGTGGGCCCCATTATAGGTTAACTCTGGGCTGTCTTATGGGTCCCATATGGGTCTTTCAGCAGTTTCCATGTTGGTCCCATTTGTGTTTGCCCACATGAACTTTACCTGTGGCACAGGTAAAGGTAATCAGGTAATCAGCTTACCCACTTTAACCCCATCTGGGCCTCAAATGGGTTTAATGTGGGTGAGCAGGTTTCATTAACACCATAGGAAAGTCCATGTAGGGAAATCCAATGGGATCAACACTGAAACCATGGACAAACCTGTGATATTGTCATTTATTATGAAGTGCGGTGTTGTGGCGGCCACTTCCTCTTCCGCCACTGAACCACCTTATAAATACCAGTGGGCATCTCTGTTCGGCCTCTTTGCTGATGCCCCTGCCTGGTGGCTGTGTTGTGTGTGACCACCCCTTTAATAAAGTGAAGTTCAACTGTGCCTGGCCTTGTCATTTTGGAGGTAGTTCCATGCATAACATTTTGGTGACGAGAATAAAAAATGGAGGCATGAATTTCACTGCTCCGGCCCTTCTTGGAGCTCCCAGGTGAGCCGCCTGTGCCCTGGCCAAGATGGTTTGCCGCCTTTCAAGCCTACATCATGGCACTCGACCTGGGTAAGCTAGATAAACTGTGGGCACATGTGCATCTGGTGCATAGTTTGGGGTTTAGGGCCAGTGTATCTTGCATACACTAGGGGCTTCTGACTCATATTGGGACGTGGTCGAGTTGCTAGCGCGCCATTTCAGCACTCCGGACAGCGTGACCGTCCAGAGAATTAGGTTTCGGCAACGACACCAGCGAGTGGGTGAGCCTGTCCGCCAGTTTGTCGCCGACCTGCGGCAAGTGGCTAGTGAGTGTTGTTTTGGGCCATTGGAGGAGGGAATGGTATGTGACCAACTGACTGCGCACACAACCAGCAATGCCTTACGAGCTCGGCTACTCTCAGCGCCGAGTGACCTGACGTTATCCGAGGCTGTTGAGCTAGCTCTCCAAGTGGAGACTGCAGACGAGCTAGCTTCAGAGCTGAAGTGGCGCCAATCACAACAGCAGTTGGGGCCTGCCACCACAGCATTAGTAGCGGACCCAGACAGTGAGGATAGCGCGACCGACGACAACGCGGAAACCAACATTATCAGCCGAAGGTTTGACCCAAGAAAACCCTTGTGTATGGGTTGTGGGTCCATGAAGCACCAATACAAGGCTAGAGAATGCCCGGCTAGAGGGAAGCACTGTAGCAAGTGTGGACACTTGAACCATTATGCCAGGGTGTGTCGTATGTCCAAGCCGGAGAGCCGATGGAGGAAAACAACTTCACCCACCCCGACAACTGTCCATGCGGTGCCCCCGAGTACCAATGGGTTCACGTTCTGCAAGGTGATGCTAGATGGTGAGGAGGTGCCGCTGCTGGTCGACATGAGGGCAGAGGGATCACTATTGAATTGGGCCACAGTGAGGAAATTTTTTTCCCCACTACAAAATAAGAGGTAACCCAGTGCCATTCTATGGTTATGGAGGTGGAAGGCTGTGCACGGTTGGAACCCTAGAGTTCGGTACAAGTCAGTGGTAATGGCTGACTTCACTTTACACGTGACGGCCCGAGGCAACATCATTGGCTGTGACCTGTTTTATGGACTGGGGTTCGCCATTAAAGATGACGCTAGGGAAGAGTGGACTGGTTGTGGCCAGCGGAACCGTCCAGTTCCGGTGGTGGAGGACGATGCTGTGTGGGCGAAGACTTACTGGGCACCACAGTGGTCAAGCAGGACCAGCCTCACTCAGGTTTGACGCAGGAAAACGTTGGTGGGTGACGCTGACAAGCTAGCTTCAGTTTCCTCCGGAGCTCGGCCACAGTGGGCTGGAGGATCTGGAGCTACAATGGCGACTGCTGCAGCAGCTTTACAAGGAGTCAGGACCAGACCGACATGCACGGAGAGGCTGTGTGGCGATCAGCAACACTGCAGGCTGAGCAGAGCTCCTTTGAGAGTTAGGGACCTGGTCCGGGCTTGAGGGAAGAGATGTCTATGGTGGATGTGGGCCAAACGACAGCCAGAGGAACACCAAGAGCGGCTGCGTATCGTGGCTGAACGGGGCGCAGCCTACTTCCAGCTGTCAGATGGCTCATGGAGGCACGCCAATAAGCTGTGGCGTGCCCGGGAGGAGGCTTCAGATGGCGGGTCCGGGCGAGAGAGGTGGTCAATGGCGAAGAGAAGAGGCGCTCTCATCTATGAGATCAGCTGCGATCCTGGTGGCATGCCGCTTCCAGAGGCGGGTCTACTGAGAGGCTGCCCTGGGCCCCCTAAAAGCCAGTTCTACCCCTTTCTGCCAGAAGGACAGTAGTGTGGTTTTGAAAAAAATAAACTAAGTTTCAATGTTCATATGTTTGCATGTGTTAAAATTTTTTTTATTGTTCTGGGTTTATTTATATTTTTAGGAACACGGCAATGTTTTAAGTTGTTAATGGACTTTTTAGTTAATTACAAGTGGCAGAATAATCCACCTTGCGCGTGGGGTAGGACGGTAGTCCACTTGACCTCCCTAGTTTTAGGTTTGTTGTATGAATGTTATAGACCATTTAGTGATTTCAGTTCTAGTTTTCTTAGTGCGTGATTTGGGTCTAAATTGGGAAGGGTCTCAAATGTATGTGTTGTTTTGGACTTTCTACGGGGGGGGGCGGGGGGTGATATAGTCATTTATTATGAAGTGCGGTGTAGGGGTGGCCACTTCCTCTTCCGCCACTGCACCGCCCTGTAAATATCAGCGGGCATCTCTGTTTGGCCTCTTTGCCGATGCTCCTGCCTGGTGGCTGTGTTGTGACCACCCCTTTACCAAAGTGAAGTTCAACTGTGCACCTGGCCTCGTCATTTCAGAGGTAATTCCATACATAACAAAACCCACATGGGATCCATAAGACAGCCCAGTTTTAACCTATAGTTGGGCCTGCATGGACATGCTGGCAAGGTTCAATTTTATCAACAGCTTGCTCACATTTTCCTTAAACACCCCGTGACAGAAGAGGAATGCATTCTGGATTCTGTGAAGTGTGCTGGCCAGGCCCAGCTACAGCAAAGCAGCCTCAGGCTCAAACCATGAAATTTCCACCCCCATGCTCCAGAACTGGTTTGGAGCTATTTTGATCCAATACTCTGTTAGATTTACATCAAACATGTCCTCTGTTACTCTGTACAAAATACTGAATACCAGATTCATCCAACCAAAGCAGATTATTGAAGGTGTGTTCTCTGGCAGATTTTAGTCTTACCCCAGTGTGTTTAGCTTCGATGACAATTACATTTGTAATGTCTCTTTCTGATGGTAGATGGTGTACTTTAACATCAACTCTGGCAAGCTTCAAGTAGGTCTGTGATATTCAAGGATTGCTAGAGACAGTTTTAAATCATCTTGTGGTCCTCACTTGGACTGAGCTTGCTAGAGCAGTGTGATCTGGCCATGTTGGCAGCTGTTTTGTTTTCCATATGTAGAGTCCAGACAGTGCAATGGCCAATTTCGAATTCATTTTTAAAACAATTTCCAGACTCACATGCATCTCATCTTAAATAAGACATCCTCAGCCAGTATGCGCTGTACTGAATGTTCTGATTCCACTTAATGCAGTGCACCAGCATTTAATTCTAGGCATTTTTAGGTAGTAATGTATGAACCCCTCATTCCTTTTATTTGCATGGTTGACGCACTTACATCACCTTTAAACACATAAACTTGATTTTTTTTAAAAAAAAAAATGTCATGTACCTTTTTCATTATTTGAAGAATTAAAATTTTTGACAGTTTGTTGGCTTCAGTGCATGGTTCTCAGGGCAGAACTGGAACAGTGGAGAACAGTGGAATATTATCGGACCCAAACCTCAACCTGGTGGAGTAATTTAATGTAGACGGGTAATGTTGTGGAAATGTGAGCATGGTATTGAAACTGGTTGGACTGAGAATAAGCAGTTTGTTTTGTTTTTTTTAAATCATTATGAATCTTAAACTCCTCTGCAAAAAGTATACAAAACTGAAACAGTTCTCCAGGGAGTATTTATTTCTTTAGAAGACATGCTGATTTTGTGACTCAAAAATCAAGCTGTTCCCATGAAAAACACAGTGAGGCTGGATCAGAATCAACGCTGGAATCTGGTCGGTATGACGAGCTCACCAGACAATAATTCAACCAAAACAAAACTCCACACATTTCTGACTGCATCCCAAAGAAAATGCAAAACAGGTTTTGTCAAAACGCATAAAAATGTGTCGCCAGCAGTCTAGTCTCGTCTTTTAAAGGGATGATTTCATTTTTTTTTTGGGGGGGGGGGGGCGCAGACAAACGCAGCGCAGCTCTCCATGCTGTCATAGCCCTGTACAATGCTGCTTGAACATGATTAGACAAGGCAGCACTGTAAAGAGGCTAAAAGCAAAGAGCAGGGCGATGAAGATGAGGCTCGTCCGCCATGAAGACTCCAACCATCTCACGGCGCCTGGATTACTGGAGACGCTCCTGCACCTGCAGTCCAAAGAGCAAATCGGTCATTCGGGGAGAAGACACGCACACAGCGAAGGGCAGCAGCAGTGACAGAAATGCGCCGATTATGTCTAGTTCATGGTTGTTTTAATTCAAATTTCATTTTCCGTGTTGGTACCGCTTCGGTAGCGGGGTTGGGTTTTTTTTTTTTTGCAAACCCCGTGTCGATGTGTGGTGATGGAGGTCTGAGACCCCGTCTGTGCGGGTCTACTGCGCCCGTCTGTGGGCTGGGAAATCAAGAGGGCGCTTTGGAAATATTAACGAAAATGTGACATATTCATAAAGCAAACGACAAAAGCCCTACGACTGAAAGCCGTGATGTGATGTGGAGAAAGCGGGGAGGACAGAGGACGTGTGAAGATCGTCTCCGGCTCTGGAGAACGCGGCATCGACGCGTTTCTGTCATGGCAACAATGAGGCAAACCAGATCGAGTAGATGACAGTTTTTCCATCAGCGTGCAAAAAAAAAAAAAAACCAACACCTGTCTTTCTTCCCCCTTTTATCTTCAATGAAGGAGAAACACGGTGGGAAACAAGATGGGCAGCGGCACGAGTGAGTCGGGGATGGAATGGCGAGACATGACACTGATATGCGCGCAAAAGCAAAAAAAAAAAAAAAAAAAAATATGAAGACAACATTTAGTGGTGGGAAAAACCTGTAGTGGAGATCGTCCGAATCGTCTCTCGCTCTCCGAATTCAGCGGAAAAAATGTGTTTCAGTCGGGTAGTGTCCGGCCGTGACGCTGTGCGTAATGTTTTGAATGGTCGGTCAATGCGCAGACTGGCTGGGAAATGACTGTTTTTATTGACGTCAGCGCACAGGCTAGTGCCCCCTTGTGTCATCCCCACAACTGCACCATCTAATGGCCTTGGGTTTACAGCCCAACCAGCCCGAGACTTAAACGGCAAACAGGCGTCCGTCCCCAAAAACCGACCTATTAAAATTACATGAGGAAAAAAAGGGACTGATAGAGATACCGATATTTATTAAAATTGGTTGTAGCCGATGCACGTTGTTTCTGTTTTCATCTTCGGTGCCAGGGAGACGAAGGAATATGGATGATAAAAATCTAAATATTTGACTTTAATCAGTATTGGTTTCCTCATGGCCATTTTCAGCTGTAGGCTACTGCTCACGGCAAAATCAATGTCACACAGCTGGGACACACCAGGGAAATATCAGCCGCGGCCACTGGCGAATTTTGTCTGATTTGCCTATGGGCCGATATCAGTGAAGAAGGTCGACATCAGCCACCAAATCAGTGGTTCCTAGTGAGAAAGCATTCATCCATTCATTTTCTTCCGCTTTGGGGAGGGGGGGGGGGGCTGGAGCCTATCCCAGCATCTTTGTGCGAGAGGCAGGGTCCACCCTGGACAGATCGCCAGTCCATCGCAGGGCCAACACAGAGACAACCATTCACTCTCCCCAGTTTGATGCCAATTAACCTAACTTGCATGTTTTTGGCATGTGGGAGGAAACCGGAGAAATCCCGAAGTAAACCCACGCAGACACGGGGAGAACATGCAAACTCCATACAGATCACTGTTGGTCAGGGGCTGGGATCGAACCCAGGATCCCAGGCCAAGGGTGAGTTGCTGTGCTGTCGCAGTGCTAACCACTGCGCCGCCCAGTGAGAAAGCAATTACTAGAAAAGTTACTTGAGCAGTGTATGATGGCATGGATTGTTCACTAAGAAATTTATTAAAACGAATTTTAATATGAACTTACAACTTGTGTGATAAATTCATGACTTTTTTCCATACAAATTAGCAACTTTATTCGAATGTGATTTTGTAAATCTGTGACTTTGGTTTTTCTCTGTATACATTTGATGTATAGACATTTCCTGAGCAATAATAATAATAATCAAACCTGATGGGAAGAAAATCTGAGGAAAAACTTGACTCACATCACATTTTGTACACGCACAAAAGTAAAACTACTCACAGAAGCACAACTCTGTGGAAAATGTTCCCGTTATTACCCACCTCTGACCACAGTGTGTAAAACAAAATCTCAACATTCAATCACAGCTTTCACAGAATAAAAGAAGCCCACAAGAGATCAGGAATGCAAAATAATTTAATAAATTATTTCAATTTTATTCCACATCCTTCAACAAAGGTAACATTGTTATAACCTAAAGGGAAAATATTTAACAATCACCACCTTCACAAATATATATAACCAATCTTCCCAGTACAGATGAAATGGCTCCAGCCCACCTCTCAAAGGACAGAAACACGTCAGCAGGTTGTAGCCATGTGTGAAAGAACAAAAGCACAGCTACTGTATGCTGGATTATTTAGGAGATGTCTCACCTGATAATTTAGCACACATGCTGAACAGGGTGACTGAATTAATTCAACGATATTTTAATGCTGACTGCCATTGGTTGAACTCAGAAGTAGTTTGTCTGTGCATCTATAAATGGTGAGAAAGGGTAAAGACATTTCTGACCCTCCAGAATCCTTTAAACTTTAGAGCAAAGACACTGACATGCTGTTCTGCTGAACGCCTTGAAACAAAGCAGAAGCACTAATGATTTGGAGAAGTTTGCATCTGGCAAAGACAGGGTGTCACTAAACAGTCACTTCCTGTCTTGGAAGGACAGTGTTTGATAAATACAGAGCAGGGTTTCCGTCAGTCTGTTGTAAGCCCAGTGGCCACACGGCCAGCGGTGACCAGGAGTGCATTGCTAAGATTATTATATTTCCCTATTGGCTACACTTAAGGATAATTTAGGCCAGATTTATTAGCCGTGTCTACACTTTAAAAACAGATTACAGTAGTCCTACATAAACCCATAAAGAAACTAATGGGGCAAATTTTATAACTGATTACACTATGGACAATACTGTAGTGTTCACCTATACTGGATCATACCCTTCATCATAAAATGTGAAAATGTGTTAAACGTGACGAAGTTTTCCCTCTGGTAAAGCCAGTGTTATATTATTTCTTTCCCTTTTTCTTTCACCTCATCTCTGGATCGCCACAGAAGTTTCCTGCGGTTCCATTTTTGCCACACAGCAGGATTTAGGGCTGCTATGAACATGAACTCTGGAAAAAGTTGGGAGACACGTGTTAAAGTGCTGGCAGGAAAGAAAGAACCAAAAATGATGTCCTCGTGATTGCTGTAAATTTACTACAGTTTACAAGCATCATTTTCACTTAAGAGCAATCAAACACAATGTGGACTTTTTATTAGAGACTTTGGGATTGTTTCAGAGGAAGAACTCCCTGTGTAAAAAAAAAAAAAAAAAAAAAAGTTTTTGTTGCCTTTTGTTTGTTTCTTAGCAGGATTATGACTAAAATGGAATAGACATGAATAAAATGGGATAGGAGGAAGGGGCAGATCCACTTTTTTAAACTTTCTTTTAACATTGGGAGAATTGGTGTTTGACATTTTTATTAGTTTCTCAGAGAACTATGCGTTGACCATTATGAAAATATATGTATATGGAATTTTGGTGTGCATGAATGTGTAGAATACGCTGTTGGTGGTGACATTGTGAAAGGCTGGTTAGACATACCCCCCTCTTTTAAAAAGTGTTTGTTTTTGTCCATTTCTGACATGTCTGTTTTAATGTTTCATTTGTGCTTCCAGCCTGGATACCAGACCGACACATTCTCACTGTTTATTAACAGAAACTCTCCCTGTCACACAATGAATAAAATTTAAAAAATGATGGTGGAGGACTGTTCTATAGGAACACCTTCTATTTTTATTTTAAACCTGTAATCATACAAATACTCTAGAAGAGATTTTAAAAAAAAAATAATAAGCAACTGGAAATAAGCTTAATATGTTCCTTTTACCCCTCCGTGGATCGGCACTGTACTGTGCTGGAGGGGTTTGGGTGAAGGGCCAGATGAAGAGCAGACCAGAAGATCCCTATGAAAAAAAAGTTTCAAGGATCCAGTGTACCCAAAGGAGCCACGTGGGTCCACCCTCCAGTGGGCTCACCACCTGCAGGAGGGTTCATCAGGACCATTGTGCTACGTGAATGGGGCAGCAGTCTGGACAATTTGACCTCAAATCAGCATCAGAGTTATTTGAATCTTTCACGTCCGTTAGTTTTTTTTGTCTTCTCTTATAGTTCAATGATAAGGCTCGCAATTAAGCAGTATTACACAAGAGCGGTATCAATGAATATATCACTGTGATGATTTGGTAGTCAGTGAGCATAATATAATAATTTCACACATGCAACCAAATTAAAATATTATCCACTGCAGAAGTCAGTGTTTATATACATACCTCTTGACGGTTTATGAGTCACACGACTGGTGGTGGCTAATTAGGGATAAGGTAAAAGGACCTCTACTTATAAAGTGCTTTTTCTAATCACAAAGAGCACTTAAAGCACTTAACTAGTAGCTATGCTAACACTCTAGTCTAAGGGCCTATCAGAGATCGTTAACTAGGAACAATTTAGAGTCACCAATTAACCTAACATACATGTCTTTGGATTGTGCGAGGAAACCGGAGCCCCTGAAGTAAACCCACACAGCACAGGAAGAACATGCAAACTGCACACAGAGAGGTTCTCACCTCTGACAGCCTGAGGAACTTAAAACGTTCTAGCTGTGAGGCAACAGGGCTAACCACTGTACCGCCGATTAGCTTGTTAGCTGTGTTGGGGGAGTCCTTTAGGCAGCCATGATTATGCTATCGCTACATAGGGATTACGAGTCTCTGATCGAGTTCTTAAATTCAACCTCAGTTTGTCCAGTTTGTCGTTCATTTTCCACTGTAAAATGGTTCAGCTGATATGGACAGGCACTAGTGGCCAACAGTAATTTAGCAACGTGGCATTCCCTGCTAGTTTAAGTGAATTTTGCTCGCGTTTTCTTGGCAACTTCAGAGGAAATAAAGAGTCAATCATCACATACTATATATACGAAAACCTCATTTCTTTTCAATACAAGCATTTTATTTTTTTCGCTGTGTTTGCTGCTTCCGAAGAGCACCAACTGCACAGCTTCTTTGTGCAGAGTCATGACTGCACAAATTAAAAAGGATGGACATGAAAGCTCATACACACATATGCATACAACAGCCCCCCCCCCAAAAAAACCCCTCAAAAAACAAAAACGGCATGAGCAAGATTATGTCGGTTTTACAATTTGAATGTCAGTTTGGTTTTATTTTGGTTAATTGCCTAGCCATAGTCTGGTCGTCTTTGCTTAGGCTGCTGCCCCATGTCCCGGACCTCCGATAAGCGGTAGAGGATGGACGGCTGTTCCTTTTATAGTTTTCATCTGACTGTGTTGACCTGTGCATTTTTGCAGTTACCTAAATCAGGTGATGTTGATTAAAGGTTTAGAGTCTATGGTTGTGGTGTTAAATGCTTATTTTTGCTTTGTGTCATGTTAAATCTCACCAGGATTTTACAACATTTCTGTTGGAAACTCTGCAATCGCAAAAACTAATTCTGGTCTTCAAAATATGGCAACATAATGCCATAACACCCTGTACTCTATACTTTTTTCTTTTTTTTTCATCCATTCAACTATTATATCTACATATCAAATTAAAATCTACAAGACCACCATCTGATTTGCATATTTTTTTAAAAAAAATAAAATCTATTCATCACAACCTGTCAGTTAGAGAACCTGCATCACTGTGTAGGCATTACACCAAAAGAACAAATATACATTAACCATTAAATAAGTCTGCTTTGAAATTGTAGCTCTTGGGTTTCCTTTGCACTAAAAAGGAAACACTATCGCTGTGGTTCATGAACAATGAAGTACAAGTTTAGTTTGTGATACTGGTCCTGACTTTGGTTTTCTTTTTCAGATAAATGACCTAATCCAAATCCAGACACTTTGTGAATTTCTATTAAAACTCAACAAGACCAATGACAGTCCTCAGTCTGGAACCAGAAACACACTGGAATGCGAGAGTAGATCTCTGCTGGGGCAAACTGGCAGCATCATTAAGTCTTAACATGACTGCTGCTCACTGTCCATGTCTTTCCTTCCGGACTAATGTGCAATAAAACTTGAAAACTTGTGCAGTTTGGTTCTGTGTGTGGTGGGCAGAAAGAGAGTTTGTAGAGGCGGGCTCGGCTGTCCCTTCACCTTCTAAAGTTCTTCTTTATTGAGCTGGGTGATTCTGCAGGATTATAGGATCTCCAAATCTACGTGACGAACCTCTGGGTTACGTTGCTGTGGAGGAACAGTATAATTTACACTCAATAAATGTGTATTTAAATATATTTTAGCATCAGGCAGATAAATAAAACTTAATTTCAGTACCTTGAGTTCTTTCTCCAGTCGGTCCACCTCAGCCCCCAGGGTGTCAATGATGTTCTCTCCGTGTTTCAGCATGAAGTTCTCCAGGTCCTCAGGGGTTTTCACTTGTTGAATGTCCTGCAGACAAAAACAGCGGTATGGGTTTCAGCCGGAGACTTGGGTTCTGCATTTATAAATCATTTTTTTTAACCTGTTAGCATTCCAGTCAATTTCCAGCCATTATGAAACATTCCACGGGTGGAACACCGGAATTTAAAGAGGTTTAAGTATCTGAAAGAGCAGACAATCATTGCGATACTCGGGGACCAAAATTTGTGGTACATTCATGCTGAGTAAACCTTTTATTTTTATTATTACATATTGACCTATTTCAGCAGCTAAATTATGGAAGATTTTTTTCATTACTGAAAAGAAGTCGATAAATACAATGCAACACAAAACTTTAAACAAGCCACCAATTTAAAAATAAATGAACAAGTGACACTTTTATCCAGAACCTAAAAATAATCATGTCTGTCCATTTCAGAACCAAATACTTAATTTTGACCCCAATTCCTGAGTTACAAATGAACTGCGTGGGTATTTTATAGTTTATTGTGAATAAACAAATTCTTATGAAATCTTCTACACCTTCTTAATCATTACAACTGTTGGAAAAGCAAATAAAAATTGCGACAGTCAAATGGATGTGGTCTGAAATCCTCTACGTTCAAGGTCAAATCATTGTATCTTATACTGCTTTCACACTACAATTTGCAAGCTGCAAAGTGGGTTCATTAGTATAGATTAACACCTCAACAATCCTTCATGGCTTCTCAAATTTTAAGGAGATGCGGGTCTGATCTCCTGCAGATTTCTCTGGTGTATCAATTTTCCTGTCCTCACATCGCTGATGTCACACGAACGTGACATGAGCATGGAAGCTGGGGATGCTGGCAGCTACTGTTTAGTTGAGTCACTGGCATTTTTACAGCTCTTTTATCGCTCCGTGTCAAACTCAGCACAGATCAGTGACTGATTTGGATACACTGATCTAACAGTTCTGTGGTTGCTGCTCTCTGTCCTCAGTTTCACCAGACAGGATTGCAAAATGCACCCAACATTTTATGTAATTACAGTCATTTTTTCACATCTGCAATGACTAGCTTTCATTTACAGGAAGAAATGTGTGTGTGTGCTTGCACTTTTATTTGGTGGGGATGTGTGTATTTGTGTGCCATATTTCGTGTCCAGTGCCACACAAAGCAGGATACACCCCCCCCCCCCGGAGGGCCCTGTCACAGAAAAGAGGAGCAGAGCATCACAGGAAGAGTACCTTAATGTGGGGTAAACCAGGATGCACGATCAAGCTCAGAGTGGAGCTGAACAGGAAGACTGCCCAGCATCAAACAGACTGGCGTTGGCTCCACAAGCAGCCAGACACAGTTACAGCTGTTGGAGGCTCCGCAGGAGTGACTGAAAACATGTCCTTGAAAGAAATCTTCTCAGCTGCTGTGATATTTGTGTAATTGTGGCACACACAACAGCGTTTCCCCTACCATTATATTGAGGGATGAGGCGCCCATCCAACGATCCCCCCCCACCCCCCGAGTGTCAAGTTAATTTTATTTTATTTTTCTATATAGTGCCAGATCACAACAGAAGTGATTCTAAGATGCATAAAGTACATCCATCGGTCTATCTATCCATCTAGCATTCACTACAGAACAGGTCTTTGCCTTGTCCTTTTATTAAACAAACTAAATATCCTTGTTATCAATAATAATAATAATGGATTGCATTTATATAGCACCTTTCAAGATACGCAAAGCTGTTGTAGCCACAGCTGCTCTGGGGCAGACCGATGGAAACGTGGCTGTCAAATCAAACAATTTAAATGCAAACTCTATAAAGCAGAGTTGTCATCATCACATCAGCACTACAGCGACGCATCCATCCTCCTCCCCCTCCTTCCTGCACTCTGTCCGTCAGCTCAGCTGCCTGTCAGTGGGTCTCTGCTGTGCTCCGTCCCGGTGATGACTGAAGTTGGGCCACTTATAAACACCACACTGTAGGGCTGTATGATTATGGCCAAAATGATAATCACGATTATTTTGATGAATACTGAAGTCACGATTATTAATCATGATTATTTATTAACTTTAGGAAAAACACAGATTTCAATTACGTGTCCTTTTTTAATGTTTTTGTCGTCCTACTCACCAATTGCTAGATGAAGCCTGCGGCCAAAGCACTGGAGCCTCGTCCATTTATTTAGAGAAGCTGCCTTGACGTTAGATCCACTGTCTGTTGTTATGCAGACTAGTCTATCCTCCTGCAGGCCCCAAGCTGATTGCACTTTTCTCAGTCTGTGGGCTATAGCTTCTTCTGTGTGGTCTTGTGGGGAAAAACGACGTCTGCAAGCACTGACTCCATCCATCCATCCATCCATCTTCTACCGCTTTTCCGGAGGTCCGGGTCGCGGAGGCAGCAGTTCAAGCAGAGAAGCCCAGACTTCCCTCTCCCCAGCCACCTGCTCCAGCTCTTCAGAGGGGATACCAAGGCGTTCCCAGACCAGCTGGGAGACATAGTCTCTCCACCGAGTCCTGGGTCTGCCCCGGGGTCTCCTCCCAGTGGGACGTGCCTGAAACACCTCAAGTGGGAGGCGTCCAGGAGGCATCCTAATCAGATGCCCGTACCACCTCAACTGACTCCTTTCAATGTGGAGGAGCAGCGGTTCTACTCTGAGCCTCTCCCGGATGACTGAGCTCCTCACCCTATCTCTGAGGGTGAGTCCAGCAATCCTACGGAGAAAGCTCATTTCAGCCGCTTGTATCCGTGATCTCGTTCTTTCGGTCATTACCCAAAGCTCGTGACCATAGGTGAGAGTAGAAACGTAGACTGACTGGTAAATCGACAGCTTTGCCTTAGAACTAAGCTCCCTCTTCACCACAACAGACCGGTACAACGTCCGCATCACTGCAGATGCTGCTCCAATCCGTCTGTCGATCTCTCGCTCCATTCTCCCCTCACTCGTGAACAAGACCCCAAGATACTTAAACTCCTCCACTTGGGGCAGGAGCCTGTCCCCAACCCGGAGAGGACAATCCACCTTTTTCCGGCTGAGGACCATGGACTCGGACTTGGAGGTGCTGATTCTCATCCCAGCCGCTTCACACTCAGCGGCAAACCGTCCCAGCAAGAGCTGTAGGTCATTGCTGGATGAAGCCAACAGGACAACATCATCTGCAAACAACAGAGATGAGATCCTGTGGTCACCAAGCATGACACCCTCCATTCCCTGGCTGCGCCTAGAAATCCTGTCCATAAAAATTATGAACAGGATCAGTGACAAAGGGCAGCCCTGGCGGAGTCCAACTCTCACTGGGAATGACTCCGACCGAGTGTTGGCAATACGAACCAAACTCTCACAAACGAACCAAACTCTCACAACGGTCGTACAGAGACCGAATAGCTCGTAACAACAAGCCCGATACCCCATACTCCCAAAGCACCCCCCACAAAAATCCACAAGGGACGCGGTCAAATGCCTTCTCCAAGTCCACAAAACACACGTAAACTGGTTGGGCAAACTCCCACGAACCCTCGAGAATTCTCGAGAGGGTAAAGAGCTGGTCCGATGTGCCACGGCCAGGACGAAAACCACATTGCTCCTCCTGAATCCGAGGTTCGACCAACGGCCGGACTCTCCTCTCCAGTACCTTGGCATAGACCTTCCCAGGGAGGCTGAGGAGTGTGATCCCTCTAAAGTTGGAGCACATCCTCCGGTCCCCTTTTTTAAAGAGAGGAGCCACCACCCCGGTTTGCCATGCCAAAGGCACTGCCCCCGACCTCCACGCAATGTTGCAGAGGCGTGTCAACCATGACAACCCAACAACATCTAGGGCCTTGAGGTACTCAGGGCGAATCTCGTCCACCCCCGGGGCCCGGCCACCAAGGAGATTTTTAACCACCTTGGCGACCTCAGCCCCTGTGATATGCGAGTCATCCCCCTCGTCCCCAAACCCTGCTTCCTCTGTGGAAGGCGTATCAGTGGGATTGAGGAGATCCTCGAAGTATTCCTTCCACCGCCCGACGATGTCCCCAGTCGAAGTCAACAGTGTTCCATCCGCACCATACACAGTGTGGACGGGGAGCTGCTTTCCCCTCCTGAGCCGCCGAACAGTTTGCCAGAATCTCTTCGAGGCCGACCGAAAGTCTTGTTCCATGGCCTCACCGAACTCCTCCCATACCCGGGTTTTTGCTTCAGCAACCACCCGAACTGCACTCCGCTTGGCCTGCCGGTACACCTCAGCTGCTTCGGGAGTCCCACAAGCCAACCAAGCTTGATAGGATTCCTTCTTCAGCTTAATGGCCCCCCTCACCACTGGTGTCCACCACTTGGTTCGGGAGTTGCCACCACGAGATGCACCGACCACCTTGCGGCCGCAGCTCTGGGCCGCCGCTTCAACAACAGAGGTGGAGAACATGGCCCATTCAGACTCCATGTCTCCAGACTCCCTCGGAATGTGGTTGAAGCACTGACTCTTCATTTTAAAATCTCCATCAATGTAGTGAATTGTCAGGGACAGATAGGGATCTGTTGTTCTGCTTGACCATAGGTCAGTCATAGTTGCAAAGTACTCGACAGCTGTGATAGCCACCTGTATTTTTCCTACAGTGCAGGTAATGCAACTTTGGAGAAATAGTTACGTGAGGGGATCACGTATTTCTTGTCCAGTGTTTTGACCATGTTTCTGTAGCCTTCATTGCTCACATAGTATTTATTGGACAAATGTCTTTGGCCAAATAAAACACTATTGCATCAGTTACTTCAGCGTGTCTTTAGGAGGCGGATGGATACAGTGAAGCTCTGTGCAGGGTCGATGCTATGGTTGCCTGGGTCGACGGCGGACACAGACTGTGATTTAGTGAAGTGACATTAGCTTTAGCCTTCATGCATTTATCGTACTTGTGTTTGTGGTGTTTTTTCAGGTGGTTGAATAAGTTAGTTGCGTTGCCCTGCGGTGCAGTTCTGTGGTACTCTGCATATAATTTCTTTTTAATCAGCATCACTTGCCCCAAGTACAAAACACATCCAGATAACAGCTGATGATCCCTTTCGAAGCACTAGCTCCTCACCTCCACGTGTTGCCATACTGTCGCCTTCAGCTCCCGACATCTGGTTTGTGTTTCATCACCACACCAGTCCGCTATTGAAAACTTAAGGCTGCCGCTACAGGGTGCGCTTGCTTGTCAGTTCAGCAGTTTTATGTTGCCCTAACGTTCGTTCGCCCTCTGATGGTCGACTGACTGTTGTTTGAGAAAATGCTTGATTTGATATGCAGCAGAGCCCACATTTTAAATGTTAATATCACTGACAATCATGTTAATTTAATCATGGCAGCTAAAATCGTGATCATGGTTAAAATTCGATTAATTGTGCAGCCCTACCGCACTGGTAAGTTTAGCAAGTTTTAGTGAGTAAATTTAGTGCTTCTTATTTTCAATGAGGGACTGTGTCAGCTTCAGAAAACTGATTAAACTGTTAGCATGTGCTGCTTACGTTAGTTTACCTGTCGGACAATAAGCTCTCTTGAATGATGGTTGCTGACAGCTGAGCTGTTTCACTTCTGCTGGCTAACGTGTTAAGTGCACTAAATTAGTGAATTACAGGACTGGCTTACTCTCTTATCTTCCCTCTTTTTGTTGTGGTAATATCAGCCTCATCGTGAACATT
Source organism: Pholidichthys leucotaenia (assembly GCA_020510985.1). Taxonomy (NCBI): domain Eukaryota; kingdom Metazoa; phylum Chordata; class Actinopteri; order Cichliformes; family Pholidichthyidae; genus Pholidichthys; species Pholidichthys leucotaenia. The sequence goes on from CM035840.1 coordinate 390,823,308, forward strand.
AGCACATCTATCTATATATGCAAGGATTCTCCTGTGTATCTGTCTGTCTGTTCCTCGCATATCTCTCGAACCATTTGTCAGATTGACCTCAGGTTTGAAACATGCTTTGCTGAGGTTATGAGAGCGTGCATCCCCAAATTTCAGTCTCTCTGGATATGTGGAAATTTTGGAGGGGAAATCTTTATTGAATGTCCTTTGGGGAGCTATTAAATGAACACAGAGGTGGAAAAGGTATAACCGCTGGGAGTTGGGGGCTGAAATTCACAGGGCAGGCTCTGGAGGCCAGTGGAATAAAAGGATAAAAATTTGGGCCCAATCCAAGCTCCGGAACCGGGTCTTCCTTAGACCTGGGTTAGAACTTTTGCTGTAAACCTAGAAGAAACACTGCACAGTTGCCTGTTGAAGCTTCGAAATTAATAGCATATACTATTAATCTGTCAGAATATTGACAGACAGCCTTCAGATTCATTTCCTCTCCATTGCTGTGACGTGGTGACAGTGACACCTACTTCCTTGCGCATTTTTCTGCACTGTCCTATTCAAATGTCTGCCGAGTTGAGGTGAGCTGAGGTAGGCAGTGACCTACATCGATTGCAGAATCATTTAGCCTGTGTCAAGCAGCATGGGTAACTTTATTCAGACAACAGAGGGAGCCTGAATTGTACAGGATTTGCCTGCATTACTGAGGCAGATTGAAAGGGGCTTTATATTTTACAAAATACCCCATCTCATTTATTACAGATCACAAAAAAAAAATAAACTTGTTTAAATTTCAATCAAGCACAAATCTCAAAAGTCCCATACTGTGCAATTCTTACACTGTGCATAACTCTCACACTGCATTTGGTCCACTCACATTGTGTTGCTGAATTTGAGTTCACAGTGTGATGTTGTATGACTGAATATCTTTTCATATATTTTGTAAAGTGAGGATGGTCTGAGTGAATTGCTGCACATGTTTTCTTAACATGTTCTCTGTTATAATACTCTGTTGTCACTGAAGTCTTATTTAGATCTTACACCTGAACAAACGAGAGCAAGTTTAGTTTAGCCAAAGTCAAATTCCTTGTATGTGTGGTGCATACTTGGCCAATAAAGCTGATTCTGATTTTCAGGGATTCATATTATGTTTTGACATATTCAAGAACATGTATGTAGTTTTGAAGACCAAAATCTAGTTCTATGTTGTTTTACAGCTTCTGAAAAAAGCAGACTGAAGTTTTTGTGAAACAGCTGATTTTTAGCCTCCTCATTAATAGTGATGAACCCCTAATCTGATTGGGTAATTTTTTTTTGAGTGGTCTAATCACAAGTGAGGTTACAGTCGGAGGAGCATTTGTTTTGCCAGCTTCAGTCCCGTTTCCACTAGGAACCAGGCACCAATTTTGTAGGAACTTCCACCATGGTGTGTGTCTCCACTACAGGAATCTCCCCATAAGGGGCAGTCTTCAGCACCCATGTGCAGCCAAAAGACGGCCCTGGCCAGAAGTAGGTACTTCAGAGTGGCCCCGAAAACTGCTGGGTGAGGTTTAGGATTGACTGTGTTGATTGGATAAAACTTGGCATCACAGTGAGAGCGCACTGTGAACAAAACACAAGGAAATGAAAGGCAGCAAATTTGACCAGAAAAAAAGATAGTGGTGAAGCTTAAGCTTAAAAAAATTATAATATAATTCTGCCGTGATTGTGGCAGATCTAAACGACTATTCGCCATATGTGGAGGAAACGAGCACTATAACGGAGTGGTACAGCTGTTACTGCTGTCTTTTGCCGGGATGTGAACACACACACAGCCGGCCAATGGGAGTAAGAGTCCCCGCTGGCTTCTCCCCATGTGCTTGAGTGGCCATAATGATGTCTAAAAATTTAAACATTAATACCACCGTAACAATGGAGAGGAATGGCCAGATATACTGCAAGCGGCCCCACATGCACTGGGGTGGCAGAAACAGCAGAGAGACGAGGCATAGGACCGGTGGCTCAGGCTGTCCGTAGCCAGAGAGCGAGTCCTCTGGTGCGACTTGTGCAGTTTATGCTGTTTAATTGATCAGGTCCTTTCCACAATTATTAAACAACTGTGGCGAGTTGGTCCCATGCACTCCACTCCACATTTAATTTGTACATTATCATTTCTGGATGATTTTAATGGATTTTACTTTGCCGTGTTGCACCAGCCCGGAACTCTCAGAGGAGTACGTCACCAACAAATCCTCCAGAAAATGACAGTTCCTACCCCCCATAATGGAGACACAACAGGTGAGAGGGCCAAATACAGGGACAGTCCTAAAGAAGTTCCTGGCCCTCTCTATTGGTTCCTGGTTCTTGGTAGTGGAAACAGGGCTTTACAGAACTTAAGTTGTGGCTTGTTGATATGTGATGTCATAAAATACAGAAAGTGCAATTTATTTGTTTCTTGAAGTGCTGAACTAAATGAAGTCATTATCTAATTCTATGTGAAGTGAATATTTTAATATTTTAACAGTATACATGTGATTTACAGATATATTTTATAATGTAAAACTTGCAAAAACATTTTGCATAATATGGGAACTTTAAAAGTGTTTTTAACTAAAAATGCACCAATATTTCTCCCAAAAGAAGCAAAGGAGACCACTCACATTGAGGATTTGGTCGATGTCTTGTTTTTCCAGATATGACCGTGTCACCACTCGACCGTCAAAGTCAACTTCGGCCTTGAAGCGTACTTTACTCAGTCCTATATCTGTGGCCTTCACATCATGGATGGCCCTGCTCACAACAAAACATACAGCAGTTCAGGAAATGTCCAGGACAGAAAACAACCACCTTAAATAGACAACATTTCAGCACTGAATTCAAAGGAGTGTTGCTTTTTTTGGGGAGTACATGGATTTGTTTGTGTTAAAATCAGACTCGATATCAACAAAACCTGATTCATGTTTTCATGGTGTGGGGATGAGTTTGTCTTTATTTTCTCACCTTACAGCGGGGTCATTCTCTAGGAACTCTGTAAGCTTCTGCACACGCTCGGCCTGTATGGAGCGTCCGAGCAGCGCCTCTGTGTTTGTGTAGATGAGGAAGGCCGAGACGGTGCCCAGCAATGTGCCCACGCCAAGGGAGCCCAAACTATCGTAGTACGGATTACCTGGGACAACCAACATTGCACATGAAATCAGTGATCAAAAAGCACTAGAGAGAGATGATCCTGCATTACAATCATCACAACAACAGAACAATATTAAATCCCGTAAAGCGTGTACTGATGTTAACCTGTGAGAGAGGTGAGCCCCATGCAGCCAGCAGCCAAAACGACCCCCAACACGGCAGCAGCGTCTTCCAGCAGAACCACGTTTGTGCTTGGGTCTCGACTCTGCAAGACTACACACACAAAATGGTATCAAGATAACAAGAACACATCATTACATCTGAATGTTTAAATATGTTGAGCCACTTCCACATTTATCATCATCTGCTGTGGCTATATTTAACACTCTCCTGCACCAAATATATACCATTTGATCATCTGCATCAAGGTGGTGATGAGTCACTTCAGAAAAAAAAAAAACAAATGGCAGTCTTTTGAACAATGTTCGCAGTGAAATGTTTATGTAACCGTGTGTAAATATGGATTAAAATGGATAGTTATCAAAGACTGGAAAAAAATATAGCAGCTGCTGAAAATAAAAGATGTGGGGTGAGATAATACAAGAACTAAGAAGATTTTTCTTTTTATCTATTAAAAGGGTTTGACTGCTTTGTTCTTAAAAGACTGAAGAAGCAGGATGGCCATCTAAAAGAGATAATGTGTTATGGTTGAAAAGGTAAGATAAGCAAGATGAAAACAACGGGTAGTTTTGGACACTACTAACTATTACGTACTCTGATGGAGACCAATAATAACAGCATGCAGCTGACAAATAGATTGACTTTAAAGTCAAAGACTCGCATTGTGTACGTACCATATTCATAAAAAGACAGTCCTTGCTGCTGGGCGCTCTTCTTAATCTCATTGATGGCAACTAACAGTGTAGCTGAGCAAAAAAAAAAAAAACAACAGGAAAAAACATTTTGTCAGCAGAAACTAGACACATTATTGCAGACCATTTAGTTCAATATCATAACCTACCTCCTTCAGAGACCAGAGAGCCCGCCAAAATACAGTAAGCCTGAAACAGAGGATGACGATTGACCCATTCACATCCAACATTAAAATGTTTTGGGTTTTTTTTGTGACTGGTATACAGTCAGGTTGTGACTGACCACACACATTTACACCTGGTATTAACATGTCTGCTCACAGACCCTTCCAGCTGTCTGAGTGAGTGAGTGCAGAATAATGCATTCAATTGATTCACAAGGAATAAAGGAAAATCCCGACTGACATCAGGAGCGAACATTTGGTATAGCTGTACTCAAAATTATTCAACCCCAGAGAAATGGTTGGATTTAATTTTCATGAAAACTACAAACTAGGGATGCACCGTAAAATATTTGGGCCAATACTGATATAAACATTGAAAATAATAAATTGGCTGATACAAATAGTCTCCTTTGTTTTTGTTTTCATCTATCCCATATTTGGGTGTCAGGTCAGGCATTGGTTTGTTTGCTACCGCATAGCCATGAAAACCGGTAATACCTGTCTCATGGGTCGGGCCATTGGCGACTCAACCGGCAACTCCGCCCTTCTGAGGGCATGGAGGGTGAAACTGGGCACCCTGGCAGAACTAAAAACAATATCTGTCACAGGTCTGTGATGGACCACTCCCAGTTACAAGGGGTGAGACTGGACATCCTGGCAGATAAACATATCTGTCGCAAGGTCTGTGGTGGACTTTTGCCAGTTGGTGCATTGTGACATGCACTACACAAAGAGCAGGGATAAACAAACCTATAATCTGGTCAGTAACTGCAACAGATACTAGAGTCAGTTTGTCTTGGCCTGTCCTTGCCACTGATAATACCTCTATCTGCCAAGAATGTGCTGCTAGTCCAGCAAAAGCTAGCGGTACTCAAATACTTTGCAAGCAGTTTCATTAAATGATCAGTCAGAAAGCTACTTAGACCGGCTCGGACGTCGCCCAGGTTAACAAGGTCAGGAGTTCCTGGCAGCGGAAGGCGAAGGACAGAGCTGCGTGGAGGAATCTGATCAGACCTAAATGAAACAGTCATTGTTGCCCCCGACAGACTGCTATGATGATGATGATTCCATATTAATTGCATGGGAGACAGAAATATACATTACAAAAAATAACTCAACTGAAATATTTTAAAATGTGTTCAATCCCAGATGTTTTCTGAATTTGCAGCTGTAGTAAGCAAAATGAAAGCTACACTACAGGGCCACACAAGATAAATATCAGCCACATCCGATATTTACAGTGGTGTGAAAAAGTATTTGCCCCCTTCCTGATTTCTCATTTTTTTGTATGTTTGTCACACTTAAATGTTTCAGATACTCAAACAAATTTAAATATTAGACGTAACACAAGTAAACACAAAATGCAGTTTTTAAATGAAGGTGTTTATTAAGGATAAAAAAAAAATCCAAACCTACATGGCCCTGTGTGAAAAAAGTGATCCCCCTCTTCCTATTAAAACATAAATTAACTGTGGTTTATCACATCTTTAGAAAGCCGAGTTCAGTTTCTCTAGCCACACCCAGGCCTGATTACCGCCACACTTGTTCTCAATCAAGATATCACTTAAATAGGACCTGCCTGACAAAGTGAAGTAGACCAAAAGATCCTCAAAAGCTACACAAAATGCTGCGATTCAAAGAAATTCAGGAACAAATGAGAAAAAGTAATTGAGATCTATCAGTCTGGAAAAGGTTATAAAGCCATTTCTAAAGCTTTGGGACTCCAGCGAACCACAGTGAGAGCCATTATCCACAAATAGCAAAAACAAGGAACAGTGGTGAACCTTCCCAGGAGTGGCCGGTCGACCAAAATTACCCAAGAGCGCAGCAACGACTCATCCAAGAGGTCACAAAAGACCCCACAACAACATCCAAAGAACTGCAGGCCTCACTTGCCTCAGTTAAGGTCAGTGTTCACGACTCCACCATAAGAAAGAGATTAAGCAAAAATGGCCTGCATGACAGAGCTCCAAGACAAAAACCACTGCTGAGCAAAAAGAACATAAAGGCTTGTCTCAGTTTTGTCAGAAAACATCTTCATGATCCCCAAGCCTTTTGGGAAAATACTCTGTGGACTGATGAGACAAAAGCTGAACTTTTTGGAAGGTGTGTGTCCCATTACGTCTGGCGTAAAAGTAACAGCATTTCAGAAAAGGAACATCATACCAACAGCAAAATATGGTGGTGGTAGTGTGATGATCTGGGGCTGTTTTGCTGCTTCAGGACCTGGAAGACTTGCTGTGGTAAATGGAACCATGAATTCTGGCGTCTACCCAAAAAATCCTGAAGGAGAATGTCCGGCCATCTGTTCATGACCTCAAGCTGAAATGCACTTGGGTTCTGCAGAAGGACAATGATCCAAAACACACCACCAAGTCCACCTCTGAATGGCTTAAGAAAAACAATATGAAGACTCTGGAGTGGCCTAGTCAAAGTCCTGACCTGAATCCGACTGAGATGCTGTATCATGACCTTAAAAAGGCGGTTCATGCTCGAAAACCCTCCAATGTGGCTGAATTACAACAATGATGAGTGGGCCAAAATTCCTCCACAGCGCTGTAAAAGACTCATTGCCAGTTCTCGCAAGTGCTTGATTGCAGTTGTTGCTGCCAAGGGTGGCCCAACCAGTCATTAGGTTTAGGGGGCAATCACTTTTTCCACACAGGGCCATGTAGGTTTGGATTTTTTTTTTCCCTAAATAATAAACACCTTCATTTAAAAACTCCATTTTATGTTTACCTGTGTTATCTTTGTCTAATATTTAAATTTGTTTGATGATCTGAAACATTTAAGTGTGACACATACAACACAAAAAAAATGAGAAATCGAGATGGGGCAAATACTTTTTTACACCACTGTACAGTGGGGCAAAAAAGTATTTAGTCCGCCACCAATTGTGCAAGTTCTCCCACTTAAAAGATGCGAGAGGTCTCCAATTTTCATCATAGGTATACCTCAACTATGAGAGACAAAATGAGAAAAAAAAAATCCAGAAAATCACATTGTCTGATTTTTAAAGAATTTATTTGCAAATTATGGTGGAAAATAAGTATTTGGTCAATAACAAAAGTTCATCTCAATACTTTGTTATATACCCTTTGTTGGCAATGACAGAGGTCAAACGTTTTCTGTAAGTTTTCACAAGGTTTTCACACACTGTTGCTGGTATTTTGGCCCATTCCCCCATGCAGATCTCCTCTAGAGCAGTGATGTTTTGGGGCTGTCGCTGGGCAACACGGCCTTTCAACTCCCTCCAAAGATTTTCTATGGGGTTAAGATCTGGAGACTGGCTAGGCCACTCCAGGACCTTGAAATGCTTCTTACGAAGCCACTCCTTCGTTGCCCGGGCGGTGTGTTTGGGATCATTGTCATGCTGAAAGACCCAGCCACGTTTCATCTTCAATGCCCTTGCTGATGGAAGGAGGTTTTCACTCAAAATCTCACGATACATGGCCCCATTCATTCTTTCCTTTACACGGATCAGTCGGCCTGGTCCCTTTGCAGAAAAACAGCCCCAAAGCATGATGTTTCCACCCCCATGCTTCACAGTAGGTATGGTGTTCTTTGGATGCAACTCAGCATTCTTTCTCCTCCAAACACGACAAGTTGAGTTTTTACCAAAAAGTTCTATTTTGGTTTCATCTGACCATATGACATTCTCCCAATCCTCTTCTGGATCATCCAAATGCTCTCTAGCAAACTTCAGACGGGCCTGGACATGTACTGGCTTAAGCAGGGGGACATGTCTGGCACTGCAGGATTTGAGTCCCTGGCGGCGTAGTGTGTTACTGATGGTAGCCTTTGTTACTTTGGTCCCAGCTCTCTGCAGGTCATTCACTAGGTCCCCCCGTGTGGTTCTGGGATTTTTGCTCACCGTTCTCGTGATCATTTTGACCCCACGGGGTGAGATCTTATGTGGAGCCCCAGATCGAGGGAGATTATCAGTGGTCTTGTTTGTCTTCCATTTTCTAATAATTGCTCCCACAGTTTATTTCTTCACACCAAGCTGCTTACCTATTGCAGTTTCAGTCTTCCCAGCCTGGTGCAGGTCTACAATTTTGTTTCTGGTGTCCTTTGACAGCTCTTTGGTCTTGGCCATAGTGGAGTTTGGAGTCTGACTGTTTGAGGTTGTGGACAGGTGTCTTTTACACTGATAACGAGTTCAAACAGGTGCCATTAATACAGGTAATGAGTGGAGGACAGAGGAGCCTCTTAAAGAAGTTACAGGTCTGTGAGAGCCAGAAATCTTGCTTGTTTGTAGGTGACCAAATACTTATTTTCCACCATAATTTGCAAATAAATTCTTTAAAAATCAGACAATGTGATTTTCTGGATTTTTTTTTTTTCTCATTTTGTCTCATAGTTGAGGTATACCTATGATGAAAATTGGAGAACTCTCTCATCTTTTAAGTGGGAGAACTTGCACAACTGGTGGCTGACTAAATACTTTTTTGCCCCACTGTATATGCAGATAGCCAACTATGTAAGATTTTAACCTTAAAATAACGTTTCCAAAATTATATTGATGGTACATCAACCTTTGACCAGGTGAATGCCGTTTACCCCATCACCTGAGTGGGCCCGCATTACCTGCTGTTCTTGATAGAACCACTGAAAGGACTACAACTATGACAATTATGACCTCAGTCCCAACAGGCAATCCCGGGATACATCTATAGCCATCAACAACTAAGCACCCTGTGATTGGCAGTTGGGACTGACATCATTGCCCCTATAGTTGTAGTCTTTTCAGTGATCCTACCTGGAACAAGGAAGTTACACAGTGCTGCTGTAATTAGGGATGCACAATATATTGTAGAAGTTACAGAAAAACAGACAGGATACGCATAAGTCTGTCTGGAAAAACTTTATTTACATTTTTGTACTTCCTGCTTTTATCTCCGTCCAAAACGGAAAAACTCCGCCTTCACATTAAAACTCCACCTTCACGTTAAAAGATCCAATTTTGTGTGTGAGACCAACAACTAACATCACCACACAGGCCCCCCCAGAACACACAAATAACAACATAAATAAACATGCTGACAAAAAACAAACAAACAGCATGAACAAAAATCCAACAGAAAATAACTCAAGAGAACCTCTTAGGCAACCTAATTACCCTGCCCCGACGACTGCACTGCACAGTCCTAGTGGGCACAACTGTAACTGGAGCAGAAACAACCTCAGGCGCAGGGTTGGGAGGGCGCCCCCGCCGAGCCGGGCGGGCTAACTCAACCTCATCGTCACAAAGAACATGCGCAGGCTTCAAACGATCCACCGAAATCCGATCCTGACCAGTCCCCAACTCAACCAAAAAATCCTTATGGCCTGTTTCTAACACCCGAAAAGGGCCATCAAAAGGTGCCTGCAGGGGAGAACGATGGGCATCGTGCCGGACAAAAACATATTTAGCCGACCTAAGGCTGTCAGGGACGTAGGACTGAGGAAGGCAGTGGTGCGCAGCCACAGGAACAAAAGCCCTAACTTCCTCTCGACACTTAGGCCTCTTAACCATACTGGGACCTAACCCTGGACTGGTAGGAAGAAACTCCCCTGGAACCCTCAAGGTCTGGCCAAGGACCAACTCAGCAGAAGAGGAATGCAGGTCTTCTTTGGGGGCTGAACGCAAACCCAACAAAACCCACGGTAATCTATCCACCCATCCACTATCCACTAATGACGCGCGAAGGGCCGCTTTCATAGTCCGATGAAACCACTTGCGTAGCCCATTAGCTTGTGGATGGTATGCTGTGGTCCGATGGAGTTTAACCCCCAAACTACCAGCTACTTCATTCCAAAGTGCAGAGGTAAATTGCGGGCCCCTGTCAGAGGTAACGTCCAAGGGGACACCAAAACGGGACACCCAAGAGGAGATAAATGCCCAGGCAACATCAGATGCTGTAGTTGATGTCAGGGGAACCACCTCCGGCCACCGCGTAGTCCGGTCCACCATAGTGAAGAGGTGAGTAAAACCGCGAGACGGAGAAAGAGGTCCAACCAGGTCCACCTGAACATGATCAAAACGTCGCTCCAGAATCCAAAAAGGCTCCAATGGAGCCTTTATGTGGCGCTGCACCTTAGCACGCTGGCACGCCACACAGGTTGTCGTCCAAGTCTTCACATCCTTTCTAAGACCCGGCCATACAAACTTGGCGCTCACCAACTTGACCGAAGCCTTAACCCCAGGATGCGACAAAGAATGAACAGCGTCAAAAACATGACGACGCCAAGCCACAGGCACCAGAGGTCGTGGTTTTCCCAGTGTAGTATCACACAGAAGAGTGGCGCCACTGTCTTGAAAGCAGACATCCTCCAACTGCAAACTGGACTCCGTGGAACGAAGCACCTGCACCTCCGGGTCCAACAACTGATCGGCAGCCATCTCAGCATAGTCCATGCCCAAATGAACAGCAGCAACTGGTGCACGAGAAAGACAGTCCGCCACCAAGTTGGTCTTACCAGCCACATGCTGAATGTCTGTAGTGAACTCGGAAATAGCCGAAAGCTGCCGTTGTTGCCGAGCTGACCAAGGTTCAGTGGACTTGGCCATGGCAAACGTGAGAGGTTTATGGTCCACAAAAGCGGTGAATTTACGGCCCTCCAAAAGAAACCTGAAATGCCTTGTCGCTAAGAAAAGGGCCAGCAGCTCCCTGTCAAAGGTGCTGTACTTCCTTTCTGACTCGCGTAACTGTCTACTAAAAAAGGCCAGGGGTTCCCAGGAATTGCCCACCCACTGCTCACAAACTGCTCCGACAGCATAATCAGATGCGTCGGTGGTAAGAGCAATGACGGCCGTGGAATCTGGATGAGCCAACAAGGCAGCATCAGCCAGTGCAGCTTTAGCCCCGTCAAAAGCACATAACCTCTCATGAGTCCACTCAATGTCCTGATTACCCCTCTTACCCTTCAAGGCCTCATATAGCGGACGCATAATATGGGCAGCATGAGGTATAAAACGGTTGTAAAAATTGACCATGCCCAAAAACTCCTGCAGGGGCCTGACAGAGGAGGGGCGTGGAAAAGCTAAAACTGCTTCGACTTTAGCCGGGAGGGGCACGGCACCCTGCTGGGATACCTTGTGCCCCAAAAACTCAAGTTCTGAGAGCCCAAACTGACACTTCACGGGGTTCACTATCAGTCCATGGTCACAGAGGCGTCTGAAGAGCTGGCGAAGGTGCAACACATGTTCCTCCACCGAAGCGCTCGCCACCAGTATATCGTCCAGGTATACAAACAAAAAAGGCATGTCCCGCAACACAGAGTCCATAAGCCTTTGAAACGTCTGTGCAGCACCCTTAAGGCCGAACGGCATCCTCAAGAACTCGAACAGTCCAAATGGAGTGATCACTGCTGTCTTGGGGACGTCCTGGGGATGGACAGGCACCTGATGATAACCACGCACTAAATCCACTTTAGAAAAAATGACTGTCCCTGCCAGACGTGAAGAAAAATCCTGGATATGGGGGACTGGGTACCTGTCGTTGGTAGTAGCGTTGTTAAGGCGCCTAAAATCTCCACAAGGGCGCCAACCCCCATCTGACTTAGGGACCATGTGGAGGGGAGAAGCCCACGGACTGTCGGGATGGCGCACAATACCCAGCCGCTCCATATTGGCAAACTCATCTCTAGCGATGGTCAACTTAGCAGCATCCAGATGGCGTGCGCGAGCAAAAACAGGTGGACCCACAGTAGTAATATAATGCTCAACCCCATGTTTAACTACTGCCGCAGAAAATGTAGGCACAGTGAGGGCAGGAAACTCAGAGAGAAGGCGCTGGTATCGGTCTCCTGAGGTGAGCATGTTAGCAAGCAGTGGACCAGCCCCACCCAGTGTACATGGATAAGAATCAAAAGACACAGCATCAATCAAACATCTGTTAGCTAAGTCAACCAACAGTCTGTAAGCACACAAAAAATCTGCGCCAAGAATAGGAACTGCTACAGATGCTACCACAAAGTCCCAACTAAATTCACGGCCATTAAAACACACAGTAATGAGCCTGGTGCCAAAGGTGCGAATAGGAGTACCATTAGCAGCGTCCAGTGGAGGTCCATGTTCATATTCCATGACGTCAGCCGAAGAGGGGGGAACGATGCTCCGCTACGCTCCCGAATCCACCAAAAAACGACGTCCAGCCGCGCAGTCCTCAATAAAAAGCAGCTTATTGCTGGTGCCGGTGCACGCAGCTGCTAGCGAGCACCAGCCTTCTCGTTTCCCTGTGGCTGGAAAGAGCACGGTGGAATACAGCGCCGAGCCTTCGGTCCAAAACGGCGGCGATAAAAACACAGGCTGCTCTCTTTCTTACGGCGATCCAATACTGCGGCCACACCCACCGAGACTTCTCCATCAGACTGCCCAGGCAGCAATGCATGCACCGACAAATGACGAGAAGCCAGCCAAAGCCTGTCCGCTTCTTCAGCCAAACCCCGATAATCCTTAGTACGAATGAGGGGCGAGCTGGCCAGAACAGTGCGCACTGGAGGCGGAAGCTGACGCAGAAACAGGTGGGTAAACAGAAATGAACTGTCTCCTGAACCAAGAAGTGCCAACATATTCTCCATCAGCTCAGAAGGTTTGCTGTCCCCCAAACCAGTCATAGACAGAAGACGATCAGCGCGCTCTATATCAGAGAGTTGGTACAGCTGCAGAAGAGCCCTCTTCAGAGTGACGTACCTGTCAGCGTGAGGCGGGTCCCGGAGCAGTCCCATCAAACGGCGAGTAGTGGCAGAATCCAAAGCTGCGACAACATGGAAATACTTCGTGTCATCTGTGGTTATTCCGCGCAGATGGAACTGAGCCTCAACATGCTGAAACCAGGGCTCCGGGTCGTGCTGCCAAAAGTCCGGTAATTTAACGGTAGCCGCAAAAACAGCCGGTGCGGGAGCCGCAGCGGATACAGACGCCGTGGCAGCAATATCAGAAGAGGTCGCTTGATCAAACATTCTTCAAACGTCAGGGTCACCAATGTAGAAGTTACAGAAAAACAGACAGGATACGCTTAAGTCTGTCTGGAAAAACTTTATTTACATTTTTGTACTTCCTGCTTTTATCTCCGTCCAAAACGGAAAAACTCCACCTTCACATTAAAACTCCACCTTCACATTAAAAGATCCAATTTTGTGTGTGAGACCAACAACTAACATCACCACAATATACTACTCACATAAAGTTAAGGATATTTGGCTTTCGGGTGAAATTTATGTAAAATGTTCACGCTACAGTGATAGAATATTATGAAAGTAAGGCATTTAAGTAGATGCATGCAATGGGGATTTCCTCATCTCAAACAATTTATTGAAACAAAAGCCAACGACAGTGGTGGGGATACCACAACAAAAAATGTCAATGTCTCAACTTGTCATGTACCCTTGAGCATCAATTACAGCTTGACAACGATGCCTCATGCTGTTCACAAGTTGACTTATTGTCTGCTGAGGCATGGCATTCCATTCTTCTTGAAGGACGGCCCTCAGGTCATTGAGGTAGTGGGGTGCAGGGTTACGAGCCTCTACACAGTGACTCAGCTGATCCCATAGGTTTTCTATGGGATTCAGGTCTGGAGAAAGTGCCGAAGTGACGTCTCCAACATTGTTGGGGGCCATCATTTCTGCTCAACGTGAACTGACTTCCATCAGAGAACACCACTGAGGCCCACTGGTTCCTTATCCAGGGTAAATGCTCCCTGGCCCATGCAAGAGGATGGCGCCTGTGCCTGGTGGTGTGGTCAGGTACCTTTGCAGGTCATCTAGCACGCAGACCACGCTGATGTAAACAGTTTCGACTGGTCTGACGTGACGCTTGGGTGCCTCTCACCTCCCTTAAATGTGCCTGGAGATGAATGGCATTCATCATTTGGTTCTGCAGGGCACTGTTCACAATGAAACGGTCATCAGTGTGGTATGTGGCCAAAGGACGTCCACTTCTATGCCTTTCTGTGACTCCTCCAGTCTCTCTGCATCTCTGTTGCAACCTGCTGATGACATTCTGTGACACTCTAAGCTCAGTGGCCACTTTCCTCTGAGAAGACCCTGTTTGAAGCCTCACAGTGGTGAGGGGCTGTTGATCATTTGTGGTGTCATCTTGGTCTCATGGTGTCAAAATGTGAACAGCATGATGAAGAGGACTTTTTAAAAACCAACTGTAATTGAACCAGAAAATGCATTTGTCAATTCATGGATCAAACACCTGTTGTGAATTTTGCCGTTAAGCACCTTGTTCGAGAACAGCAAGCAGTGTTGGGAGTAACGCATTACTGTCACACCACTACTTTTGCAGTAATGTGCTGTGTACCGAAATTAGTGATTAAAAATTCAGTAATGCGTTACAGTAACTGAAATCTGATCAGATGTGTTACTCGCATTACTCGTTTTATTAATATGGATAGATTTTTTTGCGCAAATAAATACAAACTGACCCTACGTAGCTAACGTAGCCATCAGTCAACCTGTGGCAAAGAGCCTGTTCATTACTGAGCGGAGGAAAAGATGAAGCTACTTTGTTTTTGTGGAAATAGATTATTTTTCCTTTGTTGCGGTTAAGGACAAAAGCATATTGGTGGGTTGCAAGCTAAATGCGGTTGAGACTGACTGCAATCTTCAGAAGCGCCCAAGAACAGCAACAAGGTCCTACAAAACTAGTGCTATGCTATGCAAACACCGTGTTAGTGGATTTACACTATCCAAACACCCATGGCTGGATTTGAATCACAGGTATGCATCTGGACAATTTGTGACCCAGCAAGAATTAAACTGACTGGGTGCCAGATACAGTACATTGTTACAGAATGAAGACCTGATAAGTCATTTTCCATCAGACAGCTGAGACTGTGATCCACTGAAGTTCAAACACATTTACTTGCAATCTGGATAAAATTATTCAAAAATGGATTTGATCTCCAAAAGGAATTTAAGGGATTGGATCATGTCTCTGTCGAAGCAGACATTTGGACTGTGGATAATGGACATTTTCTTTTTCTTTATTAGGTTTAGGGGGCAATCACTTTTTCCACACAGGGCCATGCAGGTTTGGATTTTTTTCCCTTAATAATAAACACCTTCATTTAAAAACTGCATTTTGTGTTTACTTGTGTTATCTTTGTCTACTATTTAAATCTGTTTGATGATCTGAAAATTTAAGTGTGACAAACATAAAAAAATGAGAAATCAGGAAGGGGGCAAACACTTTTTCATACCACTGTATATAACCAAACCAACCATCGGAGATAACTCTGTGATGATCAGCATTCAAAGTTGGCTACACCTCAAGATCATGGACGCTAGCGTGCTGCCTTGCTAAAGAAACTGAGGGTAAAGGTGATGGACTGGCCAAGCATGTCTCCAGACCTAAACCCTATTGAGCATCTGTGGGGCACCCTCACATGGAAGGTGGAGGAGCACAAGGTCTCTAACATCCACCAGCTCCGTGATGTCATCATGGAGGAGTAGAAGATGATTCCAGTGGCAACCTGTGAAGCTCTAGTGAACTCCATGCACACGAGAGTTAAGACAGTGCTGGAAAATAATGGTGGCCACACAAAATATTGACACTTTGGGCACAATTTGGACATTTTCACTTAGGGGCATACTCACTTTTGTTGCCAGCGGTTTAGACATTAATGGCTGTGTGTTGAGTTGTTTTGAGGGGACAGCAAATTTACACTGTTATACAAGCTGTACACTGACTACATTGTATCACAGTGTCATATCTTCAGTGCTGTCCCATGAAAAGATGTAATAAAATATTTACAAAAATGTGAGGGGTGTACTCACTTTTGTGAGATACTGTATGTGTATAAGGGCTTGTTCACAAACTCTGCAGTCATCAATAAATACTCATCACCGGACCTGGAGTTGCAGGCAGCCACCTTTCTGTCTTCCATGGGAGTTTTCTGTTGCTGTGGTAACAGCGGTCCAGATGCTAATGCTAATTTAGCACTCGGCTATGTGTTAGCAGCCATTGGCAAGCAGCAGATCCGGTTTTGACCAACATATTAAGTGCACAACCCGAGAAGATAACACACTGGACTGTGCATATTCTAATATTCCAAATAGATAGAGTCTCCCTCCCCTCATACATTTATCTGAAAATACATAACACGTATTTATTTTCATAAACTGAGGTAGTCGTCTTATTTTTCTTGGGGAATGTGTCTTTACATGCCAGTTAATCATCACTCTAAGAAAAAGGAGATGTAAATGGGGGGGGGATATATGCATATATTGGTATCAGCAATCAGTAAAAATTAGTTTAAAGTGTTTGCATAAATTCTACTATCGTGCATCCCTAGCTTTAATAAGGTGAGTATCAGCCGATAGCGATGTTAAGCCAATATATGTGCATTCCTACTATAAACACATCAAACTTTAAGCTAAAAAAAAAAAAATAACCCAAAAACACAAGTGAGCCTCGAGTTGAAGCTGTTGTATGCAGACAGGAGATGGAATTGCATTTACAACCAAACTACACTACCCGACTACTACCCAACTGCATTGTGATTTCTTTATGAGTGCACTTTGCAATACTTGATAGCATTTTAATCATAAAAAAAAAAAAAAAGTTTCTTAACCTCTTAAGCCCAAGGTCCCACAAGATCCTCCTCACCTCAACAGAAATACCCCAAATACTTAACACGTAGTTCTCAAAAGTTTCACTGTTGATTGTAAACTGATTCTTTGCTGCACATTTGCGGGCTGGGTCAGGCTATGTTCCACTGGTGTCAGTATAATGCTGAGGTTCCTTACTTTTATACGGTACCAAACGTGGTGCACTGAGTGGTTGAGGTGTGGTGTTGTGTTTCATTTCAAATGTTCATCATAATTTGGGGAATTTATATACAAATGTTGTACACATATTGTAATTGTTGATAAAACTTGTTTTTCTTTTACTAAATTGGAGGTGGTTTGGGGAACCTGAGATCACCATTTTTCTGAAACATAAAAAACATCATTCCCACTATTTATCCTTACAGAGGATATTTATAGTAACACTCTGATGGACCCAGTATCAGATCTGTTTGGGTTCAAGCATTTAATGCCAGGAGTAAATGGGGCTGGATTGTTAAGATTTTAGCTGTTTTTAATTAAAACAAAGTAAACTCTGACACTCACCCACAACAAAGACTCCATGGGCTGTGGGTGCAGTATACCCATAATTCCATGGTACCAAGACAGGCCCGCTCCCATCATAAAAATACCTACCCCACTGATCAGTGAGGCAATGTACCGCATGTTGGAAAAACCATACCTGCAGGAAAACACAGTTCTGTTACAGCAGGCATTTAGGCCACTCCCCCATACCGCACTACACAAAACATGCACAAGGGAAGCTGTGATGCTTGTTAAAAGTCACTTTTATGCAGTTTTTCTGTTTTCCAAAGAATATACTGGATGACATCAACATTAGTTTAAAACAGCAATGTGGCGACCTGAAGGCAATGAAATGTCAATGTTGCGATATCAGACAGAATATGACGGGATCAAAGTGTGGAAACATCTGCCATGATCTAATACTATTCTCAGCATTAAATTTAAAAAAAAAGTTTAGCTCAAGTAAGTTAGCAAATATATAAGAAAATAGATTTTAATTTGTGACAAAAGTTACAAATTTACAAGAATTTAAGAAACAGAAACTTTTGAATTACAAGAAAATAATACATATTTATATGAAATTTACAAAAAAATTAAATTTTATGAAATAATTACAAGAAAAAAAAGGTGCAGTCTAATATGAAAAAGTTCCAAATTTGGGGGGGAAAAAAAGTCACACATTTCTGGGAAAAAACCTAAAACAAACAAAAAGATGTTGATGCAGTCTACTGAGGGAGAAGAGGAACTGTACACAATATTCCAATATGTGCTCTTGGATTGTTCCCAAACATTTGGAGCTCCAAAACATGCATTCATGACACCCCTAAACGTGATCCTTCACATATTTACTAAATTTCAAATAACATCATTCCTGTTCTTTTTAAGATTTATTTTCAGCTATGAGATCGAAGCGTGAGACATAACCTACAAGACATCAGAAGACTGACCATAATCTTAATAAGCTTTGACCCAAACAAAAATTTAAAAAAGGGATTTTTTTTTTTTAGTTTTCAAGTAACTTGGTGACTATCATTCGACCTCAATAAAATGAACACCCAGTAAAGGTGCACTGCATTTTGAAATATATTTCTATTAATTAATAAAGCAAGCAAGCCAAACATCTCATATTACAGCTTGATGGCTGAGGCAAAAACACAGGGCGGTTACAGAACTTAACAGATGTCAAATTTGAGGCAATCAGATGAAACGACTACCAAGGGGAAGGTACATACTGGGGTGGCATACATTCAGTAAACAACTCTTTATGACACACAAAACGGGGCTATTTTTGATAGGGTTTCATAAAGGCTAAAGAATTTAAGAAACAGCAGTAGTCTATAACTTTTTTTGAGATTTCATGTTATTTGAAGCAGCATACGAAGGTGTCAATACTTACGGGTGCCCGGCGTCCGGGTTGCGGACAGACTGGCTGATCCCCAAAGCGAGCAGAGCCTGGTTACAGGTGTCAGCCAAAGAATGGATAGCTTCTGAAAACATACTTGCTGATCCAGTATAGACCCAAGCTAGGAGCTTGAAGAAGAAATTCAAGCCATTTCTGAGGACAAAGGGAAGAAATAAATTAAAGTTGAAAATAAAATGTACAGTGCATCCGGAAAGTATTCATAGCGCTTCACTTTTTCCACATTTTGTTATGTTACAGCCTTATTCCGAAATGGATTAAATTCATTTTATCCTCAAAATTCTACACACAATACCCCATAATGACAACATGAAAAAAAGTTTTGAGATTTCTGCAAATGTATTAAAAATAAAAAACTAAGAAATCACATGTACATAAGTGTTCACAGCCTTTGCTCAATACTTTGTTGATGCACCTTTGGCAGCAATTACAGCCTCAAGTCTTTCTGAATATGATGCCACAAGCTTGGCACACCTATCTTTGGACAGTTTCGCCCATTCCTCTTTGCAGCACCTCTCAAGCTCCATCAGGATGGATGGGAAGCATCGGTGCACAGACATTTTCAGGTCTCTCCAGAGATGTTCAATTGGATTCAAGTCTGGGCTCTGGCTGGGCCGCTCAAGGACATTCACAGAGTTGTCCTGAAGCCACACCTTTGATATTTTTGCTGTGTGCTTAGGGTTGTTGTCCTGCTGAAAGATGAACCATTGCCCCAGTCTGAGGTCAAGAACGCTCTGGAGCAGGTTTTCACCCAGGATGTCTCTGTACATTGCTGCATTCATCTTTACCTCTATCCTGACTAGTCTCTCAATTCCTTTCATTCATCTTCTTCCGCTTAATCCTTTTCGAGTCGCGGGGGGGCTGGAGCCTATCCCAGCATCTTTGGGCGAGAGGCAGGGTACACCCTGGACAGATCGCCAGTCCATCACAGGGCCAACACAGAGAGACAGACAACCATTCACTCTCACAGTCATACCTAAGGACAATTTAGAATCCCCAGTTTGATGCCAATTAACCTAACTTGCATGTTTTTGGCATGTGGGAGAAAACCGGAGAAATCCCGGAGTAAACCCACGCAGACACGGGGAGAACATGCAAACTCCACACAGATCACTGTTGGTCAGGGGCTGGGATTGAACCAGGGATCCCATGGCCAAGGGTGAGTTGCTGTTCTGCCGCAGTGCTAACCACTGCGCCACCCCAACATCCCCACAGCATAATGCTGCCACCATCATGCTTCACTGTAGGGATGGTATTGGCTTGGTTTCCTCCAAACATGACGCCTGACATTCATGCCAAAGAGTTCAATCTTTGTCTCATCAGACCAGAGAATTTTGTTTCTCATGGTCTGAGAGTCCTTCAGGCATCTTTTGGCAAACTCCAGGCAGGTTGTCACGTGCCATTTCCCCCCCCCCCCCCACACACAATATTTTTTATTAAACCTTTTTTTTTTTTTAAACAAACATAGCACACACAGTCAGACACTAACACAAAAGTAATTTAAAAATTAAAAAGAACAATAACAAAATAACAAAAAAAAGTGTAAGAAAACAACAGCCATTAACAAAAACAAGTCAACAACAATGCTCCTCTGTTTAGTCTAGGTAATCTATTACATAAGAATACATAATATACATTCACCAGCTTGGAATTTGCAAGGTCCACACATATCATTCACCTTCTTCTTCAGAAGTTATGTTTAATTTCTTTACATAATCAATGAAAGTTCTCCATATATTCTCAAACACATTTTCCTTTGATTTCAGTATATATGTTATTCTTTCTAGTGGAAGGTTTGTTAACATCTGTCTTAACCACTGAGTCACATCTGGTCTATGAGTCTTTTTCCACAGTAATGCAATACATTTTTTGGCATTAAGCAAACTGAGGTCTATGAATGCTTTTTCACTCTTATTAAAGTTATGTTTTTCTGGATACAGACCCAACAAAAACAGTTTAGGGTTCAATGTGATTTGTTTTGAAATTATTTTTTCAATTGTTACCCTCACCTCTTCCCAAAACATTCTGATTTTTCTACATTCCCATAAACAGTGAAATAGGGTTCCTTTACTTTCCATACATTTTGTGCATGTATCTGGTATGTTTTTGTTATATCTATTTAATTCCACTGGTGTAACATACATCCGCATTAACCATTTAAAATGTATCAGTTTAAAACGTACATTTATTGATTTGGTTTGAGCTCCTGCACAAGCCATTTCCCATTGTTCCTCTGAAATTTCAATTTGCAGGTCTTCTTTCCAGTCATTCAGTCTTTTCTGTGAGTTTTCACTTGAGTATAGTGTCAATGAGTTGTAAAACTCTGAAATAATACTCTCTTACTATTTTTCATCAAAATTTTTTCCAAAGTTGAATAAGTAGGTCGGGTGAGAGCATTATTCTGATTTGAATGAATAAAATTTCTAAGCTGAAGCTATTTAAAAAAGTGTGTTCTATTAAGATTGAATTTAATCCTCAGTTCTTCAAAAGACATTATGTTATCTGAGCGTGACAAATATAAGTCTTGAATCTTTTGAATCCCTTTTAAATTCCATACTTTAAATACAATATCCGCTCTCCCTGGTGTAAAATATTGATAACCCCATATTGGGCTAAATTGTGACAGTGAGTGTGGTTCTTTTAAATATTTTTTGGTTTCACACCATATTTTGATCATGTGCTTTACAATTGGATTTTTAACTTGTTTCTGTAATTTTTTAGCTGAGTCTGAATATATGAATAAGGGAAGAGGTAAAGGTAAATTGTATGATTCCATTTCAGTCCAGTGAGGAGGATCATTTGATGAAAAATAATATGTCATAGACCTCAGTTGTGCTGACCAGTAATACAACATAAAGTTTGGACATTTCAGACCTCCACGATCAAATGGTAAATATAGTAAGGACAAACGTAATCTAGCCTTCCTATTGTTCCATATAAATTCCACTAACTTTTTTTTTAATTCTTGAGAATAGATCTGAAGGTGGTGGTAAAGGAATGTTTTGAAATAAAGTATTTTTGGTAAGATATTACTTTTAAGTATATTAATTCTCCCGATCATCGACATTGGTAGTGACATCCATCTCTGAAGCAACTCATTAATATTTGTCATTAAGGCTTCATAGTTGGCATTGGCGACTGATTCTAGCTTAGGCAAAATTTGAATTCCTAAATATTTAAACTGATTTACAACATTGAATTGGTTTACCTCAGGAGCTGTATGATTTCTCTGGGTCTCATTTAACATTAATATTGAAGATTTTGTTTTGTTTATTTTATATCCTGATATATCCCCAAAGTTGTTTATTAAATTTAACAAGGTCGGAATTGATTTTTTAAAATTCTACATAAACAAAATTATGTCATCGGCATACAGGGAGATTTTATGTTCTGTTGGTCCTACTTTAATTCCATATATTTGTGGATGTAAACGTACTGCCATCGCTAAAGGTTCAATTGCCATAGTA
Organism: Pholidichthys leucotaenia; assembly: GCA_020510985.1. Lineage (NCBI taxonomy): Eukaryota > Metazoa > Chordata > Actinopteri > Cichliformes > Pholidichthyidae > Pholidichthys > Pholidichthys leucotaenia. Next base: position 390,845,404 of record CM035840.1, read on the forward strand.
AACAATAAAGGTGAAAGTGGACAGCCTTGTCGACATCCTCTATTGATTTTTACTGATTTTGAGATATTGCTGTTTATTAGGATTTCTGCTGTAGCATTATTGTATATTATCTGGACCCATTTTATGAAATTATTTCCAAGTCCAAACCTTTGTAGGACTTCAAAAAGATAGGGCCATTCGACCCTATCAAATGCCTTTTCGGCGTCCAATGATAGGAGAGCTGTATCCGGTGCTTCTTTATTGGAATAAATAATATTAAATAGTCTTCTTACATTATGGAAGCCTTGTCTTCCCATTATAAAGCCATTCTGATCTCGGTTAATAATATTTGGTAATATTTCTTGTAGTCGTTTTGCTAAAATTTTACAGATTATTTTAAGATCAGCATTTAATAGCTAGCTACAATGCTCTGCACTGTGTGTTCATATATTCATATATTTATTCCATCCAGCTACAATGCTCTGCACTGTGTGTCTGTGTGTGTGTGTATATATATATATTTTATAGTAATACGTACATATGTATATTAGCTGCTCTTGCTTGCTTGTTTTTTTCTTGCCTTCTGATTGTTGCTCTGAGTGTTGCTATCCCTGTGCTGTTGCAATCCTGGAATTTCCCCTTTGTGGGACTAATAAAGGCTTATCTTATCTTATCTTATCTTATCTTAATAGGCTTATTGGTCTCATGTTTTCACATTTATTAGAGGGTTTACCTGGTTTTGGCAACAGTATAATTAAGGCATTATTCATGTATGATGGTAAATTACCATTTTGAAATGCTTCTAAAACCATTTCCAAAAGTGGTTTTATTAATTTATTCTTAAATTTTTTATAGAGGTCGACTGGAAGACCATCTGGTCCTGCTCTTTTTCCTGATTTCATATCATCAATGGCTTGCCCAACTTCTTCTTGACTAATTTTAGACTCCAGTATCTCCCCGTTTTCATTTGGAATACCTGGTATGGATAATCCACCCAAAAACCCATTTAGTTTTGTTAAGTCAATTTCATTTTGTGTCTCATATAGTTTTTCATAATAATCTCTAAAGGCACTATTAATTTCTAAAGGATCTATAACTACCTGTCCATTACTTATAATACTGGTAATTGGTGTTTTAGATTCTAATTGTTTAATCTGCCATGCCAATAATTTTCCTGATTTTTCACCTTGTTCATAAAAAGTTTGCTTCAATCTTAGAAGACTCGAGGCAGCTCTAGTCGCTGATTTTTTGTCATATTCATCTCTCAGAATCAGTAATTCGTTCTCTAACTGTGGGTTACTTCCTGCATACACTTTTTCTTGAAGAATTTTTATTTTACGTTCCAATTGGACTCTCTCCTCTCGGGTCTTCTTAGATTTTGAACCTGTATAACTAATAATATGCCCCCTAATAAAAGCTTTGAAAGCCTCCCACTTTATACATGCCGTTGTTTGTGTAGTATTGATATCAAAGAACTCATCTATCTGTTTTTCTACGTACTTAACAAATTCCTCATCCTGAAGCCATTTATGTTGAAAATGCCACCTAACTGGGCTCTTTGTCAATTTCTTATCTACATACAGACAGCAGGGTGCATGATCAGAGATCACAATGTTATCATAGAAACAGTTTTGAATCTTGGACCTTAATTCTGTAGAGATCAAAAAGTAGTCTATACGCGAGAATGTCTTATAGGTATTAGAATAACAAGAATAGGGGACTTCCGGTCTGGACGCCATGGCGACTGCAGCTTAACACTGAAGCTCTCAGACCCAATCCAGGATAACACCTTGAAAATCAAACTTAACGGATTTTTGGAGGAGTGAAAATCAAAAGACAAAATCATCATGTCTAAAGGAAAACAGAAGAAACTGAAATTCTCCAGGCCAGGACACGTATCGGCCGGAGAATCTGAACTGGAAGATCTCCGTTCAGAAGACGAAGAACTGGTGATAGCTAACAAAAAGGTTAGCCTGAAATCACTATTTGAGGAGCTACGACGATTTCGCCGAGATGTTACGGCCGAATTTCGGGAATTCAGAGAAGAATTGAAAAGGACAAACAGCAGAGTGGACCAGGCCGAGAACCGAATCTTGGAAACAGAGGAACGAATAGAAGTGCTCGAAGATTCTGTGCTGGACCTACGCAAAAGACAAGCATCTATAGAGGCTAAGCTAACCGACCAAGAAGGAAGACAAAGAAGAGACAACATAAGAATTCATGGTCTGATAGAAGGAGCCGAAAACGGTTTTAACTCAATGGCAGAATGCGTGGAATCCTTACTAAGAGAGAAATTGGATATTCCACAAACCACCGACTTGAAGATAGAAAAGGCACATCGTTCATTAGCCGCTAGGCCGGCGGCGGAAGCGCCCCCACGTTCGGTGTTGGTAAGATTTTCCAATTTCAAAATAAAACAAGAGGTTGTAAGACTGGCCTGGCAGAAAAAAGGATTTATGCACCAGGAGAGAAAAGTCTACGTGGAACACGATTACGCCCCGGAGGTCCTTAAAAAGCGCAGGGAATACAATGACGCGAAAAAGGTGTTAAGAGAGAAGAAATTGCGCTTTCAGACTCCATTTCCTGCGAAGTTAAGGGTCTTCTACGGCGATGAAACGTGTCTCTATAATTCGGCGGAAGAAGCAACAGCTGACATGGCGAAAAGAGGGCTCCCGGTAACGGTATTTAAACCCGCAGCAGACCCGAGTGAGAAGATCAAAGCGCAAACATGGACAACACAAAGACCTTCAAAATCCACGGACCAGCAGCGGGAAACCCAGCGCCAGAGCGTCGCGGATAAACTATCCGTTTTCAGGTTGGAATAGTGACCTTTTTTTTTTTTTTCTCTTGAATCAATCCGCACATCCAACCCCCCTCATACAAGGTAACAAACATTAAAGGAGATGCGTATTCAGCATGTGGTAAAACATTTCATGGAACAGTCATAATATTTGAAACAAATAAGTCTTTGTAATAAAAAAAAAAAAAAAAAACTTGTTAAAATAGAAATGTGACAATAATCCACATGTTCTCCTCATACTAACAAATACTGTTTTTGCGTGAATGTTTGATGTGATGGGGGTGGGAGGGTGCACACAATTTCACAGGGTTTAGGCATAAAAGGAAAAAAAAAAAATCATTACAAGTTTGGATTGGGTTCTGAAACTCACGTTAAAAGCATGGGACAACTTACAGTGGTAAGAGAGGGCCCTCAACACGTAACCGAGTTTGAGGAATTTCCCTCAGGGCCTTCACTCCATCAAGGCTCTTCCAGGGTCTTTAAAAAGACCTCAGCTCAGGAAGTTCTTCTGACAGCTTTTTGTTTTAAAGTTTTATACACTATGTTCTTAATGTTTTTCTTGTTTTTAATGTTCTTTCAGTTTCTGAGTAGCACAAATGAGGGCCACCACACAGTTATACTAAACAAAACAACATAATGGAGAAACAGGGTGTAACCAAAATAATTTCATATAATGTAAAAGGAATCCTGAATCCAGTTAAAAGATCCAAGATTCTAGGCAAAATGAAAAAAGACAAAGCAGGAATATTTTTACAAGAAACCCACCTAACAGACGTGGAACACAATAAACTCAGTAGACAAGGGTTTAAAATGATCTCTTCATCTTCATATAAGTCAGGGAGGAGGAGGGGAGTAGCGACATTGATATCAACCAAAATTACATTTGAAAAAAAATCAGAACACAAAGATAAAGAAGGGAGATACAGTTTGGTAACTGGGCGGCTAGAGGGAGAAGATATAACCCTGCTGAATGTGTATGCTCCCCCAGGGGCTAACTGGAAATTTTATAAAAATGTATTCGACCTAATGATAACTAAAGCTCAAGGTTTAGTGATATGTGGTGGGGACTTCAATCTTAGACTGAATCCATACTGGGATGCTTCTGGTAATTCCCCACATCAAAATAACACCCAAAACAGGAAGACTCGGATGCTACTAAAAGAAATGGGAATCTGTGACGTGTGGAGGGAACTCAACCCCAGTGTAAAAGACTATACATTTTACTCAACTCCACATTCATCTTACTCAAGGATTGACTATTTTTTTATGTTTAATAGAGACATTGGAAGAGTAAAAACATGTAAAATAGGACTGATGGATCTCTCTGACCACAGTCCGATCTACATGGACTTAAATATCCAAAAATACACAAATAATACATTTTCTTGGAGGTTAAATTCAAATGTCCTGAAAGGACCATTGAAAGATGAATTGGAATCAGATATTCTCAGATATTTGGAAGATAACGATAATGGAGAAGTATCCCCTTTAATACTGTGGGATGCATGCAAAGCTGTAATAAGAGGAAAGATTATTGCAAAACTGGCAACCCAAAAGAAACTAAGACAAGAAAAACTATCCACATTAGAGTCAGAACTTATGAACCTAGAAAAAGAACACAAAGGCAACACTCATTCTACTGACTCGCTCAAGATTAAGGAAATTAAAAACCAAATAAATGAGATCTACACAATAGAAATCCAGAAGAAACTTACATTTTTGAAACAAAAATACTATGAAGCAGGCAGTAAATCGGCAAAATTGCTAGCCTATAAATTGAGGAAACATCAAACAGAAAGAGCAATCTACAAAATCAGAGACCCAGTATCAAAGGAAATAAAATTCAGAATTCAGGATATTCTTAAAAGCTTCGAGAATTACTATAAGAACTTATACTCCCACAAAAAACATAAAAACACATCCGAGGCATTCCTAAACACATTAAACCTTCCCCAACTTACGGAGTCACAAAATAAAACACTACTGTCAGAAATACATCCTAAAGAATTGGAAAAAGCAATTATGAAACTTAAAGCTAACAAATCCCCAGGAGCTGATGGCTATACAGCAGAGTGGTACAAAACCTTTAAACAGCAACTATCTCCTCTCCTCCTGAAAACATTTAATTATGTCCTCCACACAGGGGAAATCCCCCCCTCCTGGAGAGAAGGGGTCATTGCAGTTATACCTAAACCTGAAAAGGATAAACTAGAGTGCTCCAACTACAGACCAATCAGTGTACTAAATCAGGACTATAAGCTTTTTACCATTATCCTTGCCAAAAGGTTAGAAAATATACTGACAGACCTAATTCATTTAGACCAAACAGGTTTTATAAGACAAAGACAGACACAAGACAACATTCGACGCACTTTACACATAATTCATCATATAAAAAAATATAACTTAAATGCAGTCATATTGGGATTAGATGCTGAAAAAGCATTCGATTCGGTTGACTGGTCTTTTCTAAATAGAATCTTATCCAGTTTCAATTTTCATAACAACTTCATTAGAACTATACAGGCATTATATAAAAAACCAACAGCTAAAATAAGGATTAACGGTAATTTATCATCATCTTTTGAACTGGAAAGAGGATGTCGTCAGGGCTGCCCCCTGTCTCCACTGCTCTTTGCAATCTTCATAGAACCTCTGAGCCAATGGATAAGACAAAACCAAAAAATTCAAGGTATTACACTTGGTCAGAAGGAACATAAAATAGCACTCTTTGCTGATGACATTTTAATATACCTAGGGCAGCCGGACACTTCTTTACCAGAACTAACCTCAGTTTTTTCAGAGTATGGAGATTTATCGGGGTACAAATTAAACATGCATAAAACCCAAGTTTTAACATTCAACTATGACCCAAATCATTATTCACTAAGTGAACTCAAAACTAACTGGGAGTCGGAATCTATGAAATATCTGGGGGTCAATATCCCGAAACAACTCAACAAAATTATATCACTAAACTATGATCCACTGGTGACAAAAATAAAATCTGACCTAGCAAGATGGAATAGGATACCATTCTTAGGTACTGCACAAAGAATTGAAGCAGTCAAAATGAATATACTTCCACGTCTTCTATACCTTTTCCAAACAATACCGGTAGAACCTCCCAAAAAAACATGGCAGGAGCTGGACAGAAGGATCTCAAGATTCATATGGCAGGGCAAGAGACCTAGAATCAGATATAGAACCCTACAGCTAAACAAAGACAAAGGTGGGCTCGCGCTGCCAAATATCAGGGACTACTTTAAAGCCGCACAAATTAAAACTTTAGTAGAGATATGTAACCCAGTCTACACTGCACAATGGAAGGAGATCGAATGCCAAATAACAAGTGACATCCCCCTACAGGCGATAATAGGGAACAATGCCTTACCTAAGCTTTTGAATAACACTAACCCGTGGATAGAGACCCCGCTAAAAATTTGGTTTAAGATAGTCAGAGAGAATCAAACTAAAGAGCCCTATCGACTTCTGCAATGGATTGCCTATGATCAGGACTTTACTCCTAACAAAACAGACACCAGATTTAAAAAGTGGAAGGAGAAAGGGCTGATAAAATATTACGATTTTTTTAAAGGGCAAATCTTAAGAAGTTTTGAAGATTTGAAAAAACAAGGCCTAATAAATCAAGACCTTTACAGGTTCTTCCAGCTTAGACACCACATAAACAATATACTTAAAAAGGAGGTTTTGGAAAGGGCCCAGTCAGGTGTTCTGAAGGTCTTCTTAATGGCATATAAAGGGATCCCAGGGATCAGATACATTTCTAAAATATACCAAGGTCTTCAAGACTTAAAAGGAGACAACACATCTTATATAAAAGAGAGATGGGAAAAAGAGGGGAATTTCACTTTACAACTGGAAATATGGGAAAAGCTAAATAAACAACAATGGAAAAGTACCTCATCCCTGCAGTGGAGAGAATTTGGATGGAAAAACTTGGTAAGATTTTTCAGAACACCTGCACAAAACAAATTTACCCATAAGGGATTGAACTGTTGGCGCTTGTGTGGTGAAAAGACTGCAAATCATTTTCATGTGTTTTGGTCATGCCCAGTTATCCACCAATACTGGACCAATGTACAGACAATATTGGGGAAAATATTCAAAATAACAGTTCCCTTTTCTTTTGTAACTTTGTATTTGGGTTTACTACCGGACTCACTGGAAAGACGAGGAGAAAAATACTTATTCAATGTTTTAATATTGGCAAGCAAAAAAGCTCTAACTAAAAAATGGATGTTGAAGGACTGTCCTACACCTGAAGATTGGACTAACGTGATCCAAGACATTTACTCGATGGAAAAGTTGACATTCGCACTGAGACAGGACATGGATGGGTTCATGAACTTTTGGCAACCCTGGATCGCATATGTGTCTTCCATTAGATCTAATCTTTGACAAATACCATTTCAATCATGGTTCCGCTCTTTGTTCCAAGGCTACTCAGATGCTCTTTTATCTTTATTTACTTACTTTTTCTTTTTGTTTGTTTTTTGCTGGTTTGTTTGTTTTTTTTGTTATTTGTTTTTGGGGTTTTTTCTCTTTAATTTCACTTTTTCTTTCACTTTAAAAAAAAAAAAAGGGGTGTTGTAAGAATTAATCTTCCAATGTTGTCAGATATCAGAAAATAAGGGAACATGTGATGAAAATGTAAACAATGCATTGCTGTAACGACCTGTATACCCTTTACAAAAACTTAAATAAAAAAAAAAAAAAAGAATAACAAGAATAGGCTTTGACTTGTGGTTTCATTTCTCTCCATATATCTAGCAATCTCAATTCTTTCATAAAATGATTAATGGTCATCCTACATCCATTGTGCGTACAGTCAAGTCCTGTTGATCTATCTACAACAGGACTGGACTACAACAATGTTCAATTGTACATTGAACTGGGATTCAATGTACAATTAAAATCCCCTGCTATTACATGTTGCCCTGTAAGTGATGATCAAGTGAGGAATAAATTAACAAAGAAGTTTTGATCATCAATATTGGGGCCGTATAAGTTCACCAGATTTATATTTTCTAATAACAAAGATCCTTGGATAATTAGATACCTTCCAAATTTGTCTCTAATTACATTTTTCGTTTGAAATGGGACTGTTTTATGTATGAGAATCATAACTCCCCTAGCTCGGGATGAAAATGATGAGGTGAACATGTTACCTTGCTATCTTCTCCTAATTCTTTTTACATCCTCCTCTAATAGATGAGTTTCTTGTAAAAAATACAATTTTTGAATCCATGTCTTTTATTCATGACTTGTTTAAGTTTTTTAAGATTTTGTAGACCTCTGCAATCCCATGAAGTTAAATTAAGATTAACGCTTTGATCTACGATCAATAAGGAGTTTGAGATTACCTTGCAATATGAACATACTCTTACAGAGAAGCAAAAACATGGATGATAGAACAATCATCCTACAAACTAAACAAAAACAAATTCCCTTTCCCTACATTCGTGGTAATTCCCCCAAAATCAAAAAAATTCCATCTCCCGTTAGAGCTAGTGACTGTTCCACACCTGCGAGGATCAGTCAAACCACTCTCTCTTTCTCCTCTCAATCACCCTGACTCTACTACTATTCTTATGACATTAACTCTCTTCTGTAGTTTTTTCAACATAACTTCAAAGTTTTATAGCAACGTTGTACATCATAACTTTTTTTTTTTATTACAGTCTGTATTTTGTAGACATGTTTATGTTTCAGATCAATCAGATGTCTGTACATATGCTTAAATGTTCTACCTTTGTCATGTTCATGCTTAGCTCCCGCCAGTCTCCTTTTGGATCTGCTTGATGAGCTCCTGTGCCTCTTGAGGGGTCTTGAAGGTGTGGGTTCTCCCCTTATATGTGACCAGCAGTCTTGCCGGATGAATTACTCCGTGACGAATCCCTAGGTTGCGCAGCTCTTTATGGACGGGGTCGAACTGCCTCCTTAATTGTTGTATTCCTGCAGCCAAATCCGGATAGAACCACACCTGTTGGTCCTGGTATTTAATTTCCCCTTTAGCTCGCGCCGCATTGGTGACTGTCATCTTGTCTCTGTAGTTGAGGAACTTCATAATCAGCGTCCACGGTGGTGTCTTATCATCTCTTGGTGGGCCGATTCGGTGAGCTCTCTCTAAAACAACCGATGACTGCAGATCCGCGTTGTTCAGCGCTTCTGGAATCCACTTTTCCAAAAAGGAACATGGGTCCCGTCCCTCCGCTCCTTCCGGGAGGTCCACCAGTCTCAAATTATTCCGTCGCGAGCGGGATTCCAAGTCTAGGACGTTATCTTCCAGACGTTGGCATTTTAATTCCAGTGTTTGCAGATTATTTTGGAGGCTGGTGACATCATCTTCAGCGCTTGAAATTCGGAGCTCCGCCTGCGACACTCGCTCCATGCAGTTGTTTATTTCTTTTCTCATTCCTTCTATTGCTGTTATAATCCCGTCAAATTTAGATGAAAACTCTGTTCTCATGGAGTTGATGGCAGTGAGCACTGCATTTGTCCCCTCTTCAACTGTTCCCGCTCCGCTGCTGGCTCCCTCCTCCGCCATTGCCTCTGGAATTTTTTCTGTTTCGCCTTAAGCGTGGAAGTCTATTAGCTTGGGTTGTTTTGTCGAGTTACCTTTTCCTCCACCTAATTTTCCAGCCTTAGTCTTTACCATATCCGCGCCAAAACGCTAGGATGGGTTTTTGTTCCAATTAAGAGAGTTTTAGTAATTTTTTTTTTTTTTTATTTTCAAGAGCAGAGCAGTGTGAAACACGTCTTCCTACGTGGCCCCCATAACCGGAAGTCGCCACGTGCCTTTTACTAAGGAGTGGCTTACAGTAAATTGTGAATTGCTTTCAAACAAATCTGCAACTTTACCACTGCTAAAGTCACTAGTAAGAATGATTGAGCTACAGAACATCCCCACAGCATAATGCTGCCACCATCATGCTTCACTGTAGGGATGGTATTGGCTTGGTTTCCTCCAAACATGACGCCTGACATTCATGCCAAAGAGTTCAATCTTTGTCTCATCAGACCAGAGAATTTTGTTTCTCATGGTCTGAGAGTCCTTCAGGCATCTTTCGGCAAACTCCAGGCAGGTTGCCACGTGCCTTTTACCAAGGAGTGGCTTACAGTAAATTGTGAATTGCTTTCAAATAAATCTGCAACTTTACCACTGCCAAAGTCACTAGTAAGAATGACTGAGCTACAGAACACTAAACTCCACCAGCATTTGGTGGTGCTAATGTGAAGTCCTGATTGTGCAGAAAAGCTTCCTTTTTTACTCTAAAATTTCTCACTCTATTTTGTACATGGTTGAAACTTCTGCTATGCGTTCCAGACTCAGTGAATGTTGCATGCTTCATGTGACTGCACGTGCCCTCTAACCCAATCACACTAATTTAATAAGCAAAAGGACCCAATGCAATAAAAGAATGCATCAGAAAAAAAGTGCAGTGAATTTCTTTCAACCTCTGAAGTACAATGCTTCATTTTAACCACACAGATTGTTTTGCTTTGTAATTTAACCTGTTGAACTCCGGGATTCCGCGGGCGGTCACGTCTCTGCGTCATAGTGCGTCTCAGTGTGCACTGAAAAAAAAAAAGCTGCATTTCCGTTCTTCCAGTACAGACACAGCCACGAACAGAAAGCCAAAGGAATGTTTGATTGGTTTAGATTTGATTGACCTCGCATTCGACTAATAAGAGCCTTGAATTGGATTTCTGAAACCTTGAAGAACCAATGACTGAAAACCTAGCAAGAAGGACCTGCCTACCAACGACCGCGAATACAACGAGCCAATTGAAACAGAGAAGTTCGACGATTGAAACGCGTGCGTCCCGTGCGTAAAATCTGTTTTGTCTAAGCCGCTGGGTGACACACATTGAGACCTGTGTGTAACGGTAGCGTTAGCCACTCTTTTTTTATTACTACTGTTCTTATTTGTTTTGAAAAATGGTTCGCAAAAACCGCAATCATGGAAGCGGAGATGGTTTGACCGGGTCGGGTGACCAGAACCACGAGTCCATAACAACCGGACCAGCTTCATGTTTATCTGACAATGAGGAACAGATGTTCGCCAACGACACTGCTGTTGTGGACAGGTAAGTGTTATAAGCTAAATTATTCTTTATCAATGAAAATAGTAATAAAAATGACTTTTGACTGATCAGTAATTACAATGGTCCGTCATGGCCACAAGTTTTTTTGTGCGCCAAGCTCCTCTGTAGCGGGGTGGGGGGGGGGGAGTTGCTATCCTCTGCATTGCAGATATTTTAGTATAATTTTTATTGCACTGTAGGTTATTTTTTCTTGTAAAAAAAGGCCACACATTTTTTTATGTGGCATGTTTCTTTGTGTGTTGAGGGCTTGTTTGTTCACACACAGCCCTGAGTGTCACCTTTCATTAGAGCCCAAGATGAAGCTTCTATGTTGAAGCATTCAAAAGTTATAGACGTTTTTCCCAAACTGTGCCATTTGGCACAATTTGGCACAGTTCAAAAACGCCTGGGAACAACCTGACAAAAAAGCTGTGTAATATATTCATTTTTTGTGGTATTGTTACAAAATTTTGACCTCAGCTTGATAACACTTGGTTCAACATTTCTGTTGCATTTTCCAGCCAGTATCTGACAGCTGTGTGTTATTTGCAAGCATTTGTATCTAAAAAAAACACCCAGGCGAACTTTATTTTCTTCAAATTCAGTATGTTTAGATGACTGTTACTCAGCGGCAGGAGCACTTAAGAGAGATTATGACTGTTTTGCCAAAAAATTCAAAGTGTTTTCTTTTAAATGAGACCAACCCCATGAAGATGCTGCAAAGGGTTGAAGAACAGCTTTTGATTTACTTTGGATATGTTATTTTTAGGCGTTTTTAGGCAAATTGACCAGAGTTCAAGGGGTTAATGTTTGCACAGTGCATAGTAACCCTGCTGAGAACAGGCCTGTAGATCCTCTCTCTCACCAATACCACCCAACTGTGCTGTGGCACAAAGCTGCTGAGCACACAAGGACCACAAAGGTAAATGGCATTCAGAAAACAGTGTGGACTGGTGAAAGAACTTACATGCAAATAGCCACCATGACCACCTTCCCCGGACCTTGAAGAAATGTTGTCCTCTTTCCTGATCGTGGCTAAATGAAACAAAAATAATTTAATCATCTGTAAAGGGTCATTATCAGAAGACAAAGGTGAATCATTTCCGTTATTGACTGGTGCTTGCACTGCATTCATTTTAACTTAACACTATACGCCTGTCATAACTGGGCAGTCTGGAAAAAAAACAAGCCAGCAGAGTATAGAATATACCACAACAGCAGAGAAGTACACAACAGTACAGCCACTGACCAACCTCACAGCATCACTGAGTAAAAGGGGGGGGGGGGGGGAGGCATGTCAAAAGATAATAATCACACTGTCATATAGATGTGGGGACCTATGTAATGGGGACAAAGGTCACCTGCTCACCTATACCACATGATATTGCGAATTGGTCACATTATCACAGAGAACAACTCCAACAAAGTCAAAGAGCTCACCTTAGTGTTTCCCCAAAAGTCTCTGTATTCCTTCAACAGCTGCTGATTTCGAAAAACATCTAGACATCAGCAGACAAGACATATAAAGAAAATATATACAAATTAGATATATAAATAAAACAATACCTTACTAAATGTAGCTTGGCTTTTCATGTTATGGATACTTTGATACACCACATATTTTATCATATATCTCTTTCTGAACATGGGAAAAACCAAAGAGACTGTAGTCGACTTCAGGTGAGGACACACACAGCATTCTCCCTCTGATCATCGATGGAGCAGCTGTGGAGAGGGTGAGCAGCACCAAGTTCCTGGGGGTGCACATCTCTGAGGCCCTCTTCTGGTCCAACAAAACCACATCGCTGGCCAAGAAGGGTCAAACACGCCTCTATTTCCTCCACAAACAGAGGAGTGCACGAGTCCCCCCCCCCCCCCCCCCCATCATGTACTCATTCTACCGGGGCACCACTGAAAGCATCCTCACCAGCTGCATCACAGTGTGGTATGGAAGCTGCACTGCCTTCTGCTGGAAGACACTACAACGCACAGTGAAAGCAGCCAGCAAGATCATCTGTGCCACTCTGCCCCCCCCCCTCCTCGGACATCTACTTTACCTGCAGAGCCATCAGCATTGCAGGTGACACCTCCCACCCTTCACACTCCCTCTTCAGCCCCCTGCCCTCGGGAAAAGATACCAGAGCCTCTGGTCCTGCTCCACAAGACCACAATGCACTGACCCGCACAATAACTACCTCACCCGTTGGCACAGAAAGGCTGGCACACCAACAGTAATGCATCTGCTGCTGTATGTTTCTGCACTTTACTGCAACCATTTGCACAAATGCCATATCTGCTGCTGTCTGTTTTACAATACTGTTTATGTGCAGTCATATCTGTCTGCACCTACATGAACTTGCAACTACAAGTATTACTGCTCTATTTTTTCTGTATATAGGATTGCTGGGTTTTATTGTTTATCTTTATTTGCACTGTGGGATGTCTGGGTCTATCTTTTGTCGCTATTTGCAGTACGGGTAGCATTACTGTATATCGACTGCTGCTGTTGTTTTTCCAGCCTTATCCCTTTTGTTTTGTTTTTTTTTATATTGTGCACACCACTGAAGAGAGACACCATTTCAATTCTCCTGTACGTCCTGTACGCAAATCTTGAATCATTTTCAGTTGAACATGAAGCTGACCATTACATAAGAATACATGAGAGATATTAAAGATTACGCCTGCTTCATGCTACACCTCTGCTGTCTGCATACGTGTAACCGGAAACCTTATGTGATGAAATTTATGTCATCGTCTCCACTCCGCTAGTGTCTGGCGTGCTCGACCACAGACAACCACGTGCAGCCCAAATTTTGTGACCGCGCTGCCTGCCCATGACCTGAACGCGTTGAAATGCGCATGCGCAAGACTGACCATCCCATTCACAAGGTGGCGATATCGACACAGCATACATCAGTGGACGAAGAAGACAATGAGGAGGCAGAAAATAGAATAAAAACATACATGAATCATACATACATTCTTTCACAGTGGCAGCAGCGTCTTTGTGGAAAAGGAGTGAAAACCGGGAAGTCAAACAGCAGAAATAGACTCTATATTTGAAGAGAAACTTTGTGAAGAAGTCTGCCGTTTCTTCATTGGTGAAAATCCTGGCACATCAGTGCCTTGGCGCTACCTATTGGGTGGGTGGGGGGGGGATGAAACTACAAATGATGGTTGTGCCCAACTGCTTGGCCTGGGTAGATGAAAAAAGTGAACATGTACAGCGCCGCGTGCGTGCCGGGCTCATCCAAAGCGTACACAGACCAAGGCGGACGAGAGGAAAAATGCAGCATGAAGCAGGCTTTAGTGGAGAAGAACAAAAATGATAACCGTCTTATAGTCTTATAGAAGTCATGGTGTCATGAGATGCTAGTTTCATTTCCTGAGAAAAGAAAAGCCTAATTGAGAGTTACCATTTGTGTTCAGCTATAGTATGCATGTTCCTCTGATTGTGTTAAATTTATCTTATTGCATAGCATGTTGATTTTAGTAACATCCCATCCATCTTGTAAACAACAACAACCTTGTAATTTTCCCCATCAAGGAGCTTTTTCAGATGCTAAGCAGAGCTCCTTGGCAGTTTACAGAGAAACTTACTGCCATCATTACAAAAAACATAAGAACACTAACTTCTGTAACTTAGCTGCCCTTCTATTTGAAAGACTATAAACAGGGCTAGTTGGTTGGATAGTAACATAACTGCAGTAACTTCTCTAACATGCAAAATGACACCGGAATACAGAACCAGACTGTGAATGACCGAGTAGCTCAGTCCAGCCTGATAAAATTACTCAGAGTGCTCAGATCTCCTGACTGTTGACCTCGACCTTGACCTTAAGCACAGCCTAGATACAGACCCACTTGAGGATCTTGTGCATGAGTTTCATGAACACTGGGAAAATTGCCTAGGTGAAGTAATAATTTTCATGAAATCATAAATGCCCAGCTCTCCTAACCTTCGATCTTTAGATCAACCTGGATGCAGACAAATATAAGGATCACTGTGTCTGAGTTTGGTGACCATCGAGGCAAATGCCTAGGAGAAGTAGTAATTCCCGTGAAATGTGGATCGACGGACAGATGATGCGTTGCTGCATTAGCTCCTTTCAGCTTCACCAGAATGAGCTAAAAATTGCATGTCCTTAGGGGACTTACAGCATGTTCTGCATTGATGTATGTGGTTATTGTGTATATTTTTTATTTTTTTCCCCATCTTTACTTGATTCTTTTTTCTAAAGCCCATCCAGGGACAAGAGTTGCAAATTAGCTAATAGCTATACACTCCATGTGCAACACATCAGATTGATTTCTTTGATTAATTGTCTATGTTTATTGCACTGTCCCTGTCAAATAAACTAATCTACTACTACATTACTTAGTACAGCTACTGTATTACCTTACTCTTGCTAAAGCCCCAATTGATAATACATTCTAGATGAATTTGTTGAAATCCATCCTAATGGGGCATCACAGATATATAAAGAATTTTAAATGCAGGGACTGAACATTTACATTTTTACTTGCCCACATGCGTGCACTCTATTGGAATGTGCTGCTTCTGAAGATTTCACACTTATTCGCCAACCTTCAAGTGACACACCAGTAAAAATCAAGTCTTTTTTTCCTTGTCAACATGTCTAATATGTTTTTTTTTTACAACTTACAAGACATATCAAGGGCAAAATCACTCTTATGTGTCATGTCTGTTCTTTCTGCTGTGAAAGTTCAGTTAAGCTCCTCCCCTTGGAAAAAGGCAAGTCTAAACAGAGTTTTTATGGATTAAGCAGGAGTTGTTCAAATCTGCCAGCTTGCAGACTTCTGTGTCAATGGTGGATGGTATGTGGGTGGGCAGAATTAGATACTGGTGTGTTTGAAGGAGGAAGAAAAGAGAAAATATTTTTACAGGCAACTGTAAGACAATGAAAGTTTTGTGGGAAAAAAGAGCATAAGATACCATTTTAGACAATGAACATTTGTTTTTAAGGGGATTTATATCCCCTGCAGTGCATCTTTAAAGGGCACCTGTAGTGAATTTTAATCAATAGCTATTTCAAGGGATCAAATATGATACTAGTGGTTCCGTCCGGTAATTTTGGTTATGATTCCTTCTCAAATATGCGCAAGTTTCAAGTCACTGCTCTGTCAGTCAGTCATGATCAGCGACATCTTGTCTCCTCCATGGGCTGTTTCAGCACCGGTAGTGATGCACAGTCATTGCTTTGTGTGATTCACTGGGCTGCAGTATAGCAGTCAACAGAGTTTTAACATCAGAATTTTATGTAGTTTTTTACAACCACGTACAGGTCCACAAAAGTTGATACAGTCCACTGTGTTTTATCAAGACCAAAGTCACAGCAGCCATCTACCAGGAAATTTTACAGCACTTCACGCTTCCCTTTGCTGACAAGCTTTATGAAGAAGCTGATTTCATTTTCCAGCAGGACTTGGCACCACCACCACCCCCACACACAGAGACTGCCAAAAGTATCAAAACCTAGTTTAATGACCATGGCATCACTGTGATTGGCCAGCAAACTCTCCTGACCTAAACCCCATAGAGAATCTATGGAGGATTGTCAAGAGGAAGATGAGAGACACCAGACCCAACAATGCAGACGAACTGAAGGTCACCATCAAAGCAACCTGGACCTTCATAACACCTCAGCAGTGCCACAGGCTGATCACCTCCATGCCACGCCACACTGATACAGTAATTAATCCAAAAGGAGCTCCAACCAAGTATTGAGTGTGTACATCTACATACTTTTCAGTCGGCTAACATTTCTATTAAAAAACTTTTTTAATTTTATGTACTGTTCTATTTTTTTTGAGAAACTGAATTTGGGGTTTTCATGGGCTGTAAGCCATAATCATCAAAATTAAAATAAATAAACACTTGAAATATATCACTCTCTGTCTAATGACTCTATATAATGTAGAAGTTTAATTTTTTGAATTGAATTACCTAAATAAATCAACTTTTTGTTGACATTCTAATTTATTGAGATGCACTTGTACAGTGACGATAACCAGTAGGTATCCATCGGGGGCATACAATAATAACAGAAGCAATATAGTGGATGCTGGGAGAGCTTTCAGTCCGACATTCTTTTTAAACCAAAAGAAATTGCCCTGATTTGACAATCTGACAAAAGATTACTCAACATGAAAATGTTTGGGCAGATGCGGTTCATATTAAAAAAAAAAAAAAAAAAATCAATAAAGCAGAATGAAACTCTCCAACACAAAGCAAAAAGAATAATTCTAAAAGCACTGATCTTTTGGATTAAGACAAAAATCGAAAAAGCTAAAATATGTGACCAGAAGAAGTGAGAACCTACTTTCTTGGTACTCCCGCTCCATCTCTTTTCTGAGCTTTCTCTCTCGGGCAAGAGCTTCATGACTTCCCCACACATCTAGAGCTCTAATGGTTAAAGAGAGATCAACAAATGCTAAAGAAATATGAAAATGGGTAATCTGGAAAACAATTGCGTAGAAAACATGTGATGCTGATATGTCACAGAAAAGTTCAACACTAACTTGGCCTCCACGTCTGACCGCAGGAACACAGTAAAGGCCTCTGTGTCGTCGTGAGGGCTGCGTCTTCTGATCTTCCGTAACTGTTCCAAATCACTGAACACGTGAAGGATGATTTAGGTTAAACACGAGTAAAACAAGGCAGCCTTCCATAAACTAATGACAACAGCATGCTTCCTTATTAACCAGAGACATTTGTGACTGAACAGTGGGGCCCTACTCAGTCCGTTCAGCATTAGTTGCACAAAATTTAAACTTTTAAGTGTATATATGTGTAAACAACAACATGGGAAAGCAGGCATTACCTTGGCTTAAGACAGAACTCATTCATGGCTCTGACAGCAGTGATAAAGTTGTTCTGAGTGTATTTAGAGCCATATTCTCTTTTCTTCAGGACTGCACGAACTGCATGTGAACACAGAAGGAATTAAGATAAGATAAGCCTTTATTAGTCCCATAATGGGGCAATTCCAGGATTGCAACAGCACAGGGACAGCAACACTCAGAGCAATAATTTAGAAGATAAGAAAATAAGAGCAGTGAATAAACGTATGCACACATAAATATATATACACAGTGCGGAGCATTGTAGCTAGATGGAATAAACAGCATAACCATCTATTTAGTTACCCCATATAGTATGAATATGTACCCATACATATTGTCACCCTCCGTAGCAATTGATATTGTCCTAGTTGTATACTGGAGGGGACCATTTTGTGTAAGTCTGTAGTGCCTTTTGTATTCAATGCTATTAGGTCGTCACGGTTTTTTTTTTGCTATCTCTGCGAGCAGCCCTGCTTAGGTTATTAAGTCTGACAGCCGTGGGTAGGAAGGACCTGCGAAACCTCTCGGTCGCGCACCTAGGATGATGTAGCCTACTGCTAAATGAGCTCCTCAATACGTTCAGTATGTCCTGCATAGGGTGGGACTTGGACTCCAGCAGAGATGACAGCTTAGCCACCATCCTTCTCTCTCCTATCTCCTCCACTGGGTCAAGGTGTTGCCCCAGGACAGAGCTAGCTTTCTTGATCAGTTTGTTCAGTCTCTTCCTATCGGCTGCTGTGATGCCACTGCCCCAGCAGGCCACTCCAAAAGTGATGGCTGATGCCACCACTGAAATGTAGAAGGTCTTCAGGAGCACTCCTTGTACACCAATAGACCTGAGCCTCCTCAGTAGGAACAGCCTGCGCTGTCCCTTCTTGTAGAGTGCGTCGGTATTGTGTGACCATTCTAGTTTATTGTTCAAATGAACACCCAGATACTTGTAGGATGTCACCATCTCAATGTCTGTTCCCTGTATGTTTACTGGTGCTGTGAGGGGTTGTCCTTGCCTGCGGCAGTCCACCACCAGCTCCTTAGTTTTCCTCGTGTTTATCTGGAGGCGATTCCGATGGCACCAGTACACAAAGTCCTGGATAAGTCCTCTGTACTCAGCTTCACCTCTGTTGGAGATGAGGCCGACGATCGCAGAGTTGTCAGAGAACTTCTGTAGATGGCAGTGTGTTATGTTGTGTGAGAAGTCCGCGGTACAAAGGGTGAACAGGAAGGGAGCCAAAACCGTTCCCTGGGGGGGCCCCGTGCTGTATTTATTTTTAAAAAACAAAGCCACTGTGGTGGACACAATATGCAGTGCATGTGAATACGGGGCACAGCTGTAGGAGTTCCTCACACCCAGAAAGACAAAGGGAGAAGAGGACAATGGACTGAAGGAAGAGGTGCCATTGGAGTGTATCAGACGGGACAGTCAGGTTGAGCCGGGGGGGGGGGGGGGGGGGGGGAATAAGATCACCAGAGCTGCAGAGAGAAGGAAGGTGGTGAAGCGGTGCCTGTTATGTTATGTTAATGATGTGCATTGTCTGACAATAGGAATGCTAATGTGCCACATATTCTCTTTGTCCATGCAACAGGTATAAAAGAGTTATGTACAGGGTCCTTGGTAGCGCAATAGCTCAACCGAGCTATGAAGCGTGTTTGCTGTATGATGGAGAAAAATAAAGCCTTGTGTCATTCCAGCTCGTTGCCCTCGCCCATTCCTTTTTCTCCACACCACCTCACACCCACATTCGGAAGATGCTAAATATATCAAGCAAAAAGAAAGCACCAGTCTTATTAAAATGTGTTAAATATGAATGGTGTTCATTACCTTTCACTTGAATGATCTCAGCTTTAGTCAGCCCTTGAGGTGTCGACCCTGTAAGACCAAACACTTAAACTTGATTAACAGGTTACCTTAAAACCAAACGCTTAATAAAGGTTTTTCCAAAATTAATTTGGATTGACTGCAGCTGCTTGTAATCACCCAAAAATATATAAAAAAAAGTTTAAAGTGAGAATTTAAAAGAAAAACAATAAAAAATATAAAAAAAATAAGTGCAAATTTCAAAAATATTTCTAATAAAGTATTTTTTCTGATTTCACAAAGCTCTTTTTCATGCAGATTTATCCATCCATTTATCCAGATTTAGCCTTCTGCTATCAAGCTCCTTTCCTGTGGAACCAGTTACCAATCTGGGTTTGGAAGTCAGACTCGATCTCTGTTTTTAAGAATAGGGTAAAAACCTTCCTCTTCAATATAGCCTATGATTAGGGAGGGATCTTGTGTCTCTTAACCCCCCTTTGTTTTGCTGTTAATAGATTTAGACTGCCGGGTGACTTCCAATAATGTACTTGGCTTCTCACCGTTAATGTTTGCTCTCTTTATGTCTGTTCTTTTCATCTTCTCTATCCCCTCACCTCGCAGCAGATGACTGCCCCTTCCTGAGCCTGGTTCTGCTAGAGGTTTCTTCCTGTTAAATGGGAGTTTTTCCTCTCCACCGTCGCTAAGTGCTTGCTCACAGGAGATCATTTGATTGCTGGGGTCCTTCTGCAATTGTGAGGTTTTCCCTACATTTGAAAGTGCTATGAAGTGACTGTTGTTGTGATATGGTGCTATACAAATAAAGTTGAATTGAATTGAATTTTCCTTCCTAACACTCACCAACTTTTTAGCAGTGTTACATGATAAACTCTCTTCCAATCCCAGGTTCCTTATTTTTCCCCTCATTCTTTTATTCAGAGGCCATAATAGATATTTTACAAAACAGACTATTTTTGTACCCTCTCTAAAGAATATTTTCAATCAATGAGATCAATGTACAAATGAAAGTGTCTATTGATACAGAAGCTGTATCCATATACGACTTGTCTATTGGCATGGAAAAGTTGACAATCCAACAAAACCTTTTCAGATCACCTCCAAGTCCCTGTGGCTTAGGTAAACAGTAAGGTGGACCTGTGATTGGAAGGTTGCTTGTTCGCGTCCTGCTTTCGGCACCTTGCCCATACCATTTTACTTGATATGAGATGGAATTTAGAATTAAAATTAAGAGGTTAGCCTTAGCCCCTCATGGATCGTCACGTTAACGTGGTGGGAGGTTTGCGTGCCCTAGTGATCCCAGGAGCTACTGTATGTTGTCCGGGGCAATGTGCCTCTGGTAGGGTTACCCAAGACAAACTGGTCCTGTGTGAAGGGCCAGACAAAGAACGATCCAACAGACTCTCATGATGAATGCTAGAACAAGGATTCAGTGTACCCCGTCCGGTATGGGGTTACCGGGGTCCCACCCTGGAGCCAGGCCTGGGGGAGGGGGTTGATGGCTAGCGTCTGGTGGCCGGGTTTCCACCCATGGGACCCGCCGGGCTCAGCCCAAAGGAGTTACATGAGTCCGTCCTCCAGTCGACTCACCATCTGCAGGAGGGACCATGGGGGTCCAGTGCTATGTGGATCAGGTGGTGGTCAAAATCAGAGACCTTGGTGGTCTGATCCCAGGCTTCCTAAACTAGCTTTTGGGACGTGGAATGTCACCTCTCTGGTGGGGAAGGAGCCTGAGCTGGTGCATGAGGTTGAGAGATACCGGCTAGATATAGTCGGCCTCACCTCAACACACAGTTCCGGTTCTGGAACCATTCTCTTGGAAAGAGGCTGGAGCTTAGCCTACTCTGGAGTTGCCCTGGGAGAGAGGCGACGAGCAGGGGTGGGTATTCTTGTAACCCCCCCACACACACACACGTGGACGAAAGGGTTGTTTCCCTGCACCTTCGGGTTGGGAAATGGGTTCTGACCATCATTTGTGCCTACGCACCAAACGATGGTTCACAGTACCCACCCTTTTTGGAGTCTCTGACTGGGGTGCTGGAGAGTGCTCCTCTTGGAGACTCAATTGTCCTACTGGGAGACTTCAATGCGCACGTGGGCAATAACAGTGAAACCTGGAGGGGCTGACTGGAAGGAACGACCTGCCCGATCTGAAGCCGAGTGGTGTTCAGTTATTGGACTTCTGTGCTAACCACAGTTTGTCCATAACGAACACCATGTTCAAGCAAAAGGGTGTCCATATGTGCAACTGGCACCATGACACCCTAGGTCGCAGGTCAATGATTGATTTGTTATCGTGTCATCAGACCTGTGACCGTATGTCTTGGACACTCTGGTAAAGAGAGAAGCACAGCTGTCAACTGATCACCACCTGGTGGTGAGTTGGATCCGATGGCAGGGGAGGACGCCATTCAGACCTGGTAGACCCAAACGTATAGTGAGGGTGTGCTGTGAATGTCTGGCTGAGGCCCCTGTCCAGGAGGCCTTCAACTCCCACCTCCGGAAGAACTTCATCCACATCCTGAGGGAGTCTGGAGACATGGAGTCTGAATGGGCCATGTTCTCCACCTCCATTGTTGAAGCGGCTGCCCAGAGCTGTGGCCGCAAGGTCGTCAGGGCATCTCGTGGTGGCAACCCCCTAAACCAAGTGGTGGACACCAATGGTGAGGGGGGCCATTAAGCTGAAGAAGGAGTCCTATCAAGCTTGGTTGGCTTGTGAGACTCCCGAAGCAGCTGAGGTGTACCGGCAGGCCAAGCGGAGTGCAGCTCAAGTGGTTGCTGAAGCAAAAACTCGGGTGTGGGGGGAGTTCGGTGAGGCCATGGAACAAGACTATCGGTCGGCCTCGAAGAGATTCCAGCAAACTGTCCGGCAGCTCAGGAGGGGGAAGCAGCTCCCTGTCCACACTGTGTATGGTGAGGATGGGGTGCTGCTGACTTTGACTTGGGATATTGTTGAGCGGTGGAAGGAATAGTTCGAGGATCTCCTCAATTGCACTGACACGCCTTCCACAGAGGAAGCAGGGCTTGTGGATGAGGGGGACGATTCACCCATCACAGGGGCCGAGGTCACCAAGGTGGTTAAAAATCTCTTTAGTGGCCGGGCCCCAGGGGTGGACGAGATTTGCCATGAGTACCTCAAGGCTCTGGATGTTGTAGGGCTGTCAGGGTTGACACGCCTCTGCAATATTGTGTGGAGGTTGGGGACAGTGCCTTTGGCATGGCAAACTGGGGTGGTGGTTCCTCTCTTCAAAAAAGGGGACCGGAGGGTGTGCTTCAACTTTAGAGGGATCACATTCCTCAGCCTCGCTGGGAAGGTCTGTGCCAAGGTACTGGAGAGGAGAGTCCGGCCGTTGGTCGAACTTTGGATTCAGGAGGAACAATGTGGTTTTCGCCCTGGCTGTGGCACATCGGACGAGCTCTTTACCCTCTCGAGAATCCTCGAGAGTTTGTGGGAGTTTGCCAAACCAGTTTACATGTGTTTTGTGGACTTGGAGAAGGCATTCGACCGCGTCCCTTGTGGTTTTTTGTGGGGGGTGCTTCGGGAGTATGGGATATCAGGCTTGTTGTTATGAGCTATTCGGTCTCTATACGACCGTTGTGAGAGTTTGGTTCATATTGCCAACACTTGGTCAGACTCATTCCCAGTGAGAGTTGGACTCCGCCAGGGCTGCCAATTGTCACCGATCCTGTTCATAATTTTTATGGACAGGATTTCTAGGCACAGCCAGGGAACGGGCAGTGTCATACTTGGTGTCCACAGGATCTCATCTCTGTTGTTTGCACATGATGTTGTCCTGCTGGCTTCATCCAGCAACGATCTACAGGTCTTACTGGGACAGTTTGCTACTGAGTGTGAAGTGGCTGGGATGATAATCAGTACCTCCAAGTTCAAGTCCATGATCCTCAGCCGGAAAAAGATGGACTGTCCTCTCTGGGTTGGGGACAAGCTCCTGCCCCAAGTGGAGGAGTTTAAGTATCTTGGGGTCTCATTCACGACTGAGGGGAGAATGGAGCGAGAGATTGACAGATGGATTGGAGCAGCATCTGCAGTGATGCAGACATTGTACCAGTCTGTTGTGGTGAAGAGGGAGCCGAGCTCTAAGGCAAAGCTGTCGATTTACCAGTCAATCTATGTTCCTACCCTCACCTATGGTCATGAGTCACTGGAGTGAGCCATCATCGGAGTGGTGGCTCAGTTGGTAAGCATCCGCCCCACACCCGGGAGGCAGGGGTTCAAATCCCAGCCGGGTCATGCCGAAGACCATATAAAAGCGGAACTTCCTGCCATCCAGCTAGGTGCTCAGCAATTATGGAATGGAGGAGGGAAATCTGTGGCGGCGCCTTGCATGGCAGCAGCCCTCTGATTCTACACTTGGGGTGTGTGTGATTAACACAGTAGATAGGTAAAACACAATCTCGTTCTACTGTACATGATTGGCTGTACAGTTGAATGACAATAAAGGGCGATTTGATTTGAGCTTTGGGTAATGACCGAAAGAACGAGATTGCAAATACAAGCAGCTGAAATGAGCTTTCTTCGTAGGATTGCTGGACTCACTCTCAGAGATAGGGTGAGGAGCTCAGTCATTTGGGAGAGGCTCAGAGTAGAACCGCTGCTCCTCCACACTGAAAGGAGCCAGTTGAGGTGGTATGGGCATCTGATCAGGATGCCTCCTGGATGCCTCCCACTTGAGGTGTTTCAGACACGTACCTCTGGGAGGAGACCCCGGGGCAGACCCAGGATTTGCTGGTGAGACTATGTCTCCCAGCTGGTCTGGGAATGCCTTGGTATCCTCTCTGAAGAGCTGGAGCAGGTGGCTGGGGAGAGGGAAGTCTGGGCTTCTCCACTTGAACTGCTGCCTCTGTGACCTGGACTGCCGGAAAAGCGTTAGAAGATGGATGGATGGATGGAGGTTAGCCTTAGGATTTTGGAGTAGGTAAGGTCAAAAAGGTAGTAAATAGATATTCATTAAAATTTTGAAACAAATAAATGCCTCAGATTTCCGTACCTGTAGCCTGCTGCTCTTAAGATATGCATTGAACATACTGGCCAATCAGATTCAAGCCACATCTGTAGCAAGAATTCTATGACTACAGTTCCGTATCCATAGCAGGGCTGTAGGTTAACTTTTTTTGCTCACAGCATTGGTGCTACACAAGTTCATAGTTATGCAGCACAAGACAAAAACTTGTAGCATCATAAAAACATCTGCTACTTCTCTAAAACTGACTACAAGGATAAGGACCTGTACTTGTATAGCACTTTTCTAGTTTCAAAGACTACTCAGAGCGCTTCACTAGTACTAACCCTCTATTCTAAGGGCCTATCAGAGACAGATACCTAGGGACCATTTAGAATCACCAATTAATGTAACATACATGTGTTTGAACTGTGGGAGAAAACCAGAGCACCTGGAGTAAACTCACACAGTACAGGGAGAACATGCAAACTCCACACAGAATGGTTCCCACCCATGTCGGCCTTGGGATTTGATCCAAACACCTTCTAGCCATTAGGCAACAGTGCTAACCCCTGTACCACCGTGCTGCCCTCTTCCACTGTGCAAGTAGTGCAGTTTAATTATTGAAAATGTAGTATTTCACTTTATGATTAAAAATAACTTGTCAAGATCTAGAATTTTTTTTAGATTTACATACATCTCCACATCAGTCATCAATCCTAACCACCTAAACAGACTCACCATGCCATACAAACTAACAGGCCAGTTTTGGCCCATGGGCAGTATGTTTGACACCGCTGGACTAGACCGTAAAAACAGTCCATGTCGCCCCATGGAGCTTCTTCGTTAACCATCGCACTCCTCCTCCACAGACTCACACAAAATGAATCCCAGCAGAGTTGGGCTCCACTGTGGGCCCACTACAGGAGAAGCCGGAAGAAATGGAAAAAGGTTTCTTTTATAACAGGATTTTTTCAGTCACTCACTCAGAGCCTGCAGCAGCTCTGACCATCCCCTGGCTACTGCGGCGAAAAGACCAGCCTGTCCTATCGGCGAAGGGCCGAAGGGCAATCTATGGATCCCAGTTCACCTCGCATATCCTCTGCTCCTATTTTTTTTCTGTGACAGCCCCCTCTGAAATAAAACGTATCCCACTTTGTGTGGCGCTAAATGTGACACACAAACAAAAGTGCAGTCTGCCCACAAACACACAGCGTCTGTTCTTGTAAATATGAAAGCTGTTCAGTGCAGATATTAAAAAAAAAAAAAAGTTCCAATTCTCTCTGTTGTAATGGAGGACAAAGAGCAGCAGCCACTGAAGTCTGTAGATTGGTGTATTCCACAACTGATCTACGCTGAGTTTGACATGGGGCGACAAAATTAAAAGACTTCAATGCTGGCCTGCATCACCAGCTTCCGGCCTGACCGGCGCGATCAGTGATGTGAGGACATGGAGACATGCCGAAGAAATGCGCTGTTATCTGCAGGAGATTGTTGGTGTGAATTTATGCTGATGGAACTCGCAACTGCAGCTTGCCAAATGCAGTTTGAAAGCGGCTATACACACACATGGGTCTGTTTCTCATCGCACCAGTGCTACCTCAGTTTGCTCATTCTTCTCATAGACCAATTTTCACGTTGCACGTGTGACATACAGGTTGCACTGTACAGCCCTGCATAGCCACTGCCAAAATGAATTGCTAAAAACAAACGTATGGATATCATAATAAACATAATTGAAAGGAGGATATTTCAGTTTTGTGGTACACATAACACAATACGCTCACAGCTGGCAGACTAGGGCCGCGTGAATCAAACAATAATGATAATTATCGCGAAATAACTTTTCCTTGATACAGACATAAGACATGGTCAATAGAACATCAACAGAACTCATTCACTCTGTGTTTTCACAGACAACATGAAAAGCCAATGAGAATGAGAATATACCACACCGAACCAATCATGTGGCTGGAATACAGGCCAATTGACGCACACAGCAGTGTGCGTAGGAGCATAGGAGTAGCAGCCGGAGCACCACACCTGCTAATGTTAGGGCTAGCGCAGCCATGTAGGAGTTGAGCACGTCAGCACTCATTCAGTGATGCCTGCCTTTGATCTTTGATGGTGTCATAGCGAGCCCTATGATCGTGAGCGATCACTGCATTTGATCTTTGATGATGTCATAGCGAGTCCTATGATCGTGAGTGATGCCTGCCTTTGATGTCCTATGATCGTGAGTGAGTGTAAATGATGCCTGCCTTTGATCTTTGATGATGTCATAGCGAGTCCTATGATCGTAAGTGAGCCCTGCATTTGATCTTTGATGATGTCATAGCGAGTCCTATGATCATAAGTGACGCCTGCCTTTGATCTTTGATGTCCTATGATCGTGAGTGAGCGTAAGTGATGCCTGCCTTTGATCTTTGATGATGTCAAAACGAGTCCTATGATCGTGAGTAATGCAGTCAAAGGACGGATAATTTTTTCACACATAAGGAGTCGTGGAGTCGTTGTACATAGGAACATCATAGGACATCATGCAGACATCATAGGAACATCATAGGTGGTCCTATGACAGCTGTGACACACACACAGACACAAACACACTGACAGACAGCGATTTCCTGAATTTATAGAGTGATGAAGTAGGTACACATCTATCTATCTAAAGTCTGACAAGAACCAGCTTAGCGTGCACTGCAAACTGTGCCGCAAGCATATCCCAACAAAATCAGGTAACACTACAAATCTTTTTTTACCATGTGAAGCATCAATGCCAAGAGGATGGCATTCTGTGTGTCATCCTGCTGAGCACACAGAATGCAAGACTTTACAGTCCCAGACCCAAGCAAGCACAACAACAGACCATAGTGGCCAGTTTCTCCAACAGCCATGCCTTACGACAAAAAATATAAAGACACAGCAATATTACATACACAATAGCCTACTTTATTGCAAAAGACACACTGCCATTAAACGCGGTCAAAAATGTCGGATTAAAGCGGCTGATTAAAGTAACTGACCCTTGTCACAAACTCTCTGTTCGTAAATATTTCTCCCAGATGGCACTTCACCCAGCTGTACATGGAGTGGAGACAAACAGCTGTTCTTCTGTAACACTTGAAGCTTTTGACTGAATTAAGAATCAGAATCAAGATTTTGATTATTATACAGTATATACCTATTTTATAATTATTTGAAATACAGTTGTTTAATGTTCTGCAGTACGTTTGTCATGTTCAACTTCTGACAGAAAATAAATATTTAAACCAAAATTAATCTTGTAATATCTTCACGTCTCACTTAGAGGAGTAAAAAGGAACCTTTAAGCTTGACAGAAATAGTGACTTGATTTATATCGATATTGACTGATTTTTTTTTTTTTTTTTATTGTGACTGGATTTTTTTCCATATCACCCAGTCCTATGGCAGACAATAAACATCTGATATTTATGCAGGTTATGGAAATAAATTTTATTACCTGTGGAACCTGGGGTGGCTTTTCCAGCACCAGTCGGGACCTTTTCCGTCGTCGGAGGTGATTTTGAGGAAGCATCTTTACTGTCACCGGAGGTAGAGTAATATTGCACCTTGTCGAGCCCCAGAGAAGCCACACGGAAGTCTGGAAGAGTGAACTTTAAACTATGCATGCCTTCCCTCTGCCATCCTGCACAAAACACAGGGAATGTTATTTTCCAATGTGGTGTGAATAAGGAACAATCAACACAATGTGTCTCCTCTGGAACTGCTCACCATGGCACAGCTTGGGGAACTTCGGGGATCGCTGGGACAGGGACGCCCTGTGCTGGAGGGAGACCCGGCAGAAAACATGCCAGGGTCTGTGGACCAGGCTGGGGAACATCCTCTCTGCAGCGGCACGAACTACCAAAGCGTGTGACCTTTCTGAGCAGAGGCACACACACAGCCCGATCACATCAGACAGATTAGCGCGAAGAGGTCACCAAGCAGCAGCATTGGTTTGTCTAAACACAAGCGCACATGTTGACGTTTGTCTCAAACCTATTTGATGGCCGCCAAGCTCGCCGGTTGACGTCCGTACCGGGGCCCCAGCAGCAGTTAAATGCCCAACGGCTACACAATCTCTCACTAAGCTAAAGCGGTTAGCTAGCACGGCAAACTAACATCGTAGCAAACACACGCTGAATTACATTTTTAATTTGCTATAGACAACTGTCTGGTCTATATATTTATAAAATGTTATCGGGGCAGCCGTTACCTTCCTATGGTGGGGTTTGTTCTGCATAACATAGGTACATTTCAAGAGCCTATGACCAAACTGAAGAGGGCTGTGGAGGAGCGACACACACGTGATCAGTGACGCAAACGTCGACAAATATCGCGATATTTCGCACAGGTTATCCAGTTCAATGACCTACGTAAACCTAGACCGCTCACTGGTTGGCGGACAACAGCGTCGCCATGGCCAATCGGCGTTGACTTCCGGTAGTGGCAAGAAGCTGTGGCGCGCTATTTGATCCTGTGTGAATACACCAACTTCAAGGCCTGCTTGTCATCACTGATGGGACAATATGTGTTATGTTATGGCTTTTACTGTTAGCAGACAATAAAATCTCTGTCCTAGGCACGTTTTCACGGCAATCACAGCGTTGTTTAGCCCTCACAGACAAGCAATGGCGCGCCCTTTGATCCTTTCAAAACACATTAACTTCAAAGTCTCCAAACAGTGTTTGATGACACGCTTTGAATCAGAATCAGAATCAGAATCAGGTTTATTGCCATTGTTCATGTAGTACACAAACTAGGAATTTGTCTCGGTACAATGCTGCAACATTAAACATGATAAGAGAAATAAACTATACATGTAATAAAGTGTAGGATAAGATTAAGTGATACTGGTCAACAGTTAAAATATATATTAGCCAGCAGCAGATACTGTGGAGAACTATATAGTGCAGTCGGTAATGCAGGAAGAAAACAGTGATGATTGACATGAGTCTGGTTGAGCTGCTGTACATGGTGCACGAGAGTCATTTAGTGTTCAGCAGTCTAATGGCAGAGGGGAAGAAGCTGTTCATGTGACGGGAGGTTTTAGTCTGGATGGACCGAAGTCTTCTACCAGAGGGGAGGGGGGCAAACAGTACGTGACCAGGGTGTGAAGGATCGGCTATGATCCGGCCAGCACGCCTCCGGGTCCTGGAGATGTACAGATCCTGGAGAGATGGGAGCTTGCAGCCGATCACCTTCTCAGCAGTGCGCACGACGCGCTGCAGCCTTAGTCTGTCCCTGGCAGTGGCTCCTGCGTACCACACGGTTATGGAGGTGGTGAGGATGGACTCGATGATGGCTGTGTAGAACTGCACTAACATCTTGGTGGGTAGCTTGAGCTTCCTCAGCTGCCGCAGGAAGAACATCCTCTGCTGGGCTTTTTTGATGAGTGAGCTGATGGTCAGCTCCCATTTGAGGTCCCTGGTGATGGTAGTGCCTAGGAAGCGGAAGGAATCAGCAGTGGTGATGGGAGAGCCTGAGAGGGTGAGGGGGGGCAGAGGAGTAGTGACTTTCCTGAAGTCTACAATCATCTCCACTGTCTTCAGAGCGTTCAGCTGCAGGTTGTTATTGCTGCACCAGGACGCCAGCTGGGCCACCTCTCTCCTGTAGGCGGACTCGTCGCCGTTGGAGATGAGCCCGATGAGGGTGGTGTCGTCCGCAAACTTGATCAACTTGACAGACTGGTGGCTGGAGGTGCAGGAGTTGGTGTAAAGGGAGAAGAGTAGGGGGGAAAGTACACAGCCCTGGGGTGATCCGGTGCTGATGCTAGTATAGTCTGAGACAGTCTTTCCCAGCCGCACATGCTGCCTCCGGTCCGTCAGGAAGTCGATGATCCACCTGCAGAGGGAGTCAGGCACGTTGAGCAGGGACAGCTTGTCCCGGAGCAGAGCGGGGCGGATGGTGTTGAATGCGGAGCTGAAGTCCACAAACAGGATCCTGGCGTAGCTTCCCGGGGAGTCCAGGTGCTGCAGGATGGAGTGGAGGGCCAGGTTGACTGCATCGTCTACAGACCTGTTGGCTCGGTAGGCAAACTGCAGCGGGTCCAGGAGAGGGGTGGTGATGGACTTGAGGTGGGACAGGACCAGGCGCTCAAAGGACTTCATGACTACAGAGGTGAGCGCTACAGGTCTGTAGTCATTAAGTCCAGTGATCCGTGGCTTCTTGGGGACAGGGATGATGGTGGAGGATTTGAGGCAGGATGGCACGTGGCATAACTTAAGGGAGGTGTTAAAAATGTCTGTGAATACAGGAGCCAGCTGTTTCGCACAGAGTCTCAGGGTGGAGGGAGACACGCCGTCTGGGCCGGGGGCCTTGCGCGGGTTCAGTCTGGAGAACTGTTTGAGCACATCCTGCTCACTGATGATAAGGGGAGGGGGGGAGGAGGGGGGTGTGCCTTAAATGAAGTAGGGAATGTGGAGGCTGTGGAGCTGGAGGGAGGGGGGGAGTTGGACACAGATGACGAGGTGTCAAAATGGGCATAGTGTTGGGACAGTCTCTGACAAAGGGCTTTGTCATCCTGACCTTTAGGAGCCTTAGGTCGATAGTTGGTGATTTGCCTCAGTCCTCTCCACACGGAAGCCGAATCATTAGCAGTGAACTGCTGCTGGAGTCTCTCTGAGTACACAGATTTAGCTCTCTTCAGCTCTCTGTTAAACCGGTATTTAACCTCCCTGTAGCAGTCCCTGTCTCCACTTTTCAGCGCTGCTTCCTTCTCCTTCCTGATCTGTCTGAGCTTAGCTGTGAACCAGGGTTTGTCATTAGAGTAACTCACCCTGGTGCGTGATGGAAGAATGTTCTCTTCACAAAAGTGGATATATGAGTTCACAGTGTCCGTGTACTCATCCAGATCATGCGTGGCTCCTTTAAGCATGCCCCAGTCAGATATTTCCATGCACGTTTCCAGCTTCTCCTCAGCATCACTGGTCCGTATCTTCGTAGTGCTCACAACAGGTTTAGTGAGCTTCAATCTCTGTCTGTATGTGGGAATGAGGTGAACCATCACGTGATCAGATAATCCCAGCGCAGCTCGAGGGACAGCGCGATATGCATCTTTCACTGTGGTGTAACAGTGATCCAGTGTGTTTAATCCTCTGGTGGGGCATTTAATAAACTGTTTGTAGCGGGGGAGATCGTGGCTCAGATTGCACTGATTAAAGTCGCCAGCCACAATAATCAGCGAGTCTGGAAAACTCCGCTCTGTGTGTTGAATGTGATCCGCGAGCACGCGCTGAGCTTCGCGCGTGTCCGCGTCGGGAGGGGCGTACACAGCGATCATTATGAAAGAAGCAAACTCCCGCGGGGAATAGAAGGGCTTGCAATTGATAACAAGAAATTCCAAGGCAGGAGAACAGTGTTTGGAAATTACCGTTACATCAGAGCACCAGATGCAGTTGATGTAGAAGCAGACTCCGCCTCCTGTGGTCTTGCCGGAAAGCTCTGTGTCACGATCAGCACGGAAGAGCTGAAAGCCGTCGAGGCGCAGCGCGCTGTCCGGTATATTTTCCCGGAGCCAGGTCTCAGTAAAGCAGAGGACAGCTGAGGAGGCGAGGTCCTTAAAACGCATCAGCAGTCTCAGTTCATCCACCTTGTTAGAGAGAGAGTTGGTATTGGACAGAAATATGCCAGGCAGCGCCGTTCGCCGTTTGTGTTGTTTCATCACACCAACTGATTAAAAAAGTTAAAAACAAAGCACAAGGCGTCTTTCTACGACAATCACACTCATATAATAGCAAACACAGAGCCTCCAATATCCTTCATATTTAGCCTCTTCACACGTTCTGCCCAATGGCCTACATTGGGCCAATGACCTACCTACTGCACTCAAGCCAAGGTCACAAGGAGTTTCTGTTTGCAAACAAAGAAGCAGAGCAAATTTGAGGCAGAATGTCCCAAACAAAAGAGCCACTTACTTATGAAAGGATATATTACAGCCACGCACAAATCGATTGGTGCAGGAGATGGCAGCACACGATTTCACCATGGTCAGACATTAGCCACATCCACCTGAAACCATAACAACACAGACACTTAAATTAACAGGTTCATGATGATGATGATTGCAAGGTAAGTGTCAGCACATGGTTCCTGTCACTTACATTCCAGAGAAGGAATCACAAAACTGGTGGTATTGTCATTATTGAAGGAGCTAGCAGAAGTGAAGTGGTATGCAGTGACGTATGCACTTGTCAGTGAACCAACACCATGCCACGAAACAAGACACCTCTGAAAAAAAAAAACCCACGATAATGTATTTTACTCCATCGTAAATCTGTCTGCACAGTTGCAGGAATGGCGAGCCATGGGCATGGCCTTGCAGCGAACTGGGCGCTCACCTCAGCTCCAGTCACTGAAACACCCTGCCAGTGCTGGTCTAGGGCCTCCTGGCCTGGTCGTGTTCTCAACGTATCTCAAGCATTGTGACTTGATTCCACCACAGAAGTTTACTGTAACCTTGGTAAATCACGAAACACAAAGCCACATTCCGTGCTGACGTTCGAATCTGACACCACGTCTTGCCACTACCGGAAGTCAGCTCCTATTTGCCGCCTCTCAGCGGCCAATGAGCGGTCTAGGTATATGTACGTCATTGATCCAGTTCGTATGGTTCAGAGCAGAGCAGCGCCATATCACAGTGGCTCAGCTGATAAACAGCTGATTAGAAGAAAGGCAAAATGTCATCTTCATCTGCTAACCAAAATAATAACAATTATAAATTGTATTTAAAAAAGGAGATGCCCATTGTTTGTTTTTACACTGCATTAAAAAAATCCAACATAAAACATGCAAAAGCAAAATGTTTTCCTTAGCTGAGATAATTCATTCATGTGACAAGTGGTGCATATGGTTGCATGTCAAGATGCTAATTAAACCGTTTGTTGGAGCAACACAAAACGCATGATTTTTCAGCAATAGTAAAAGACAGGCTTGTGGGGGCACAGTTTGGGGGTTTTCTCACACACGGAAGGCAGGGGCGGAGAGGACAATGGACCGGAGGAGGAGGCGCCACCGGGGGGCACCAAACGGGACAGGTTAATGCCCCCCCCCCCCCCCCCCCCCGGGAGAATAAGATCACCGGAGCCACGGAGAGAAGGAACGTGTTTAACAGCGGCGCCGGCATGATGTTACGTGCCAGCGCCCGTGTATGTTAATGTGCTGCATTCCTCTCTGTTCACGCAACAGTGTATGAGGGTCAGAAGCTCTGGGTCTCTACATATGGAAATAAAAGTATAAAAGAGGAATGTACAGAGAGCCAGATAGCGCAGTAGCTCAGTTTGCTGTTATGTTGGAGAAATAATAAAGCCTTGTGTCGTCCAGCTCGTTGCCTTCGCCTTATTCCTTTTTCTCCACAGGCTTCCTGTTTCTTCTATGGACACCAGAATTTGAAACTTTAACTATTTGAGCTTATGAATTTTGGACTTTCATAACACCTGAATATTCCCTTTTTATTGAGGTCTTTAATCTTTTTTTTTTTTTTTTAAAGAAATGGCTGTTGTTTTTAATATTTTCATCCATACTATTCACTGGTTAACCACGCCTTATGTTGGTGGAGGATTGTAAACCTTTTTTTCAGCTGCTCCCTTTAGGGGTCGCCACATCTTATCCCATCCATCTCTTACATCCTCTTCTGCAACACCAACCCTCTCCATGCCCTCCTTCACTACATCAGTGAATCTTCTCTGTGGTCTTCCTCTTTTCCTCCTGCCTGGCAGCTCCATATTCATCATCATTTGTCCAATATATCCATGATCCCTCCTCTGCACATGTCCAGACCATCTCAGTTTCACCTTGTTTCTCCGAATTGTTCAGCTTGAGCTGTCCCTCCAGCATAGATTTCTAATATTGTAACTCCTAGTGAGAATATCTTGAACTCGTTACCTCCAGTAAAGCCTCATACTTTTTTTGTCAGTGCTCCCATCTCCAAACCATACATCATACCTTCCCTTTCCCTCTTACTGCTAAATGGTAAACGGCGCCCACTTTGTTTTTTTCCCTCATCCCTGGATGACCAAAGCACTTTACAGATCCTGCCATCTACCCATTCACACAGTGATGGCAAGGTGCTGGTCTGACTCACCAGGAACAACTGGGGGTTCAGTGTCTTGCTCAAGGACACTTTGATGTGCAGACTGCAGAAAGCGGGAATCGAACCACCAACCCTTCGGCCAGTAATCAGCCACACTACACCTGCAGTGTCAGGGTGACACCCTGACATTAATCTCCACCTGCACTCTCCGTCAACCCCCTTCATCCCCTTTTAATGCTTCCACCGACTTTCATTCCTCTTCTCTCCAATGCATACCTTCACCTCTCCAGGTTCTCTTCCACCTGCTTCCTACCCACACTACAGATAAAAAAACCCCCAACACAATACTGTTCAAAGTTGCCTCTAGCACATATGACAGTAAAGTTGGAACATGAATTTATAATCTTGCCCATCATATATTTCCATGCAAAATACTTCATTTGAAACTCTGGACAGAGCTCACTGTGGCATTAGTATAAAAGAATAATTATTAATCTTTTAGAATTTGAGGGTGCACTGATGGACATGAGGACTGCCAACAATGCAGCTGACAGCTAAAGAATTAACACTGTTCATCATGTGTGTTGACTAGATAGAAAATGTCCTGATGTGATGAGGCAGAAATGCATCTTGATCCATCTTAACATCAGTAATGCTTCATTTGACACCTGACTAGCATTAATTGTTTAAAAAAAAAAACACCCCATGAGGAATGTTACAAAACAGGCTTAATCATAGGATGAGAAAATGAGCACAACTCTGAAAAACCAAAACTTTATTGGTTTCTTTAAACAGTACAGTAAATAAAATTTGATTGATTGGGTGCCTTGAAGAGTGGCAACGTTGCTAATAATAATGACAATCTGACAAATGACTTGACAAATCAAACACATACACTGGGGTAGTCTTCTGATGCAATCTCAACAAAACCTGCAGATCCACCAATTCCATTTCAAAAGCACCTTGGTGGAATCCAGTGTATTCACTCAATAACCAAGACCCACAGTACAAGTGAAAAAGATCTCATCTCAGTCTAGGTCCATTTAGGTAAAAATTAGAAAAAGTCAAACAATGCACACAGATAAGGTCACTTAAAAATGGGAAGAAAAAATTTAAAACGAAAGTATGTATGCAGTTTAATAAAGCAAGCCTTCAAGTTTATGTGAGAGAATAGCATACGGGAGTGACTGTGTCCCGGTACGCGTTTGTAAGGGAATACAAGGAGGCAGCTTGTGTTTGCATTAACGCATTGTGACAAACTCTTCAGAGGAGGTGGGGTGAATGGCAACCGTCTTGTCAAAGTCAGCTTTGGTAGCACCCATTTTGATGGCCACAGCAAATCCTTGCAGCATCTCGTCACAACCCAGGCCCTGCATGTGGAGACCCACCACCTAAGGAGAGTGAAAGAGGGAGGGAGCAACAGAAAAGAATTACAAACTTGAAAGGTTTCACTTCACACTTTCCCAGGTCTGCTTTTTTAGCATTACAATTAAATATTGCTAAATTGATTTTTGATCATTTCCTCCACCTCATCCTCAGTGGCAGCTTAAAGCGTATACTGTAAGACGTGTAAAATAATGAAAACCATTTTGTTTGCAATGTAATGAGAACATCCATATACTCAAAGCCTGATGTATCATCTATACAGGTGTTCAAAAGCTTCTTACTACATTTTTTATGATGAATTTGCATAAGAGCTGCCATCAAAAGCCTCAGCAAAACCTTGGCATCTGCTGGAGATGTCTTAGTTCTAATTTGGCTATTTAAATGTTCTTATGAATGTACACCAAATAAATAAAAATGAACCACCCAAGTACACCCTACTGAAAAAAGAAGTGCATCCCACTAACAACTACAACATTATCTAATAGTGCAATATTTTACATGTATCATAAGAAGATAATATACAGTAATATAGGGCTGTGCGATATGATGATATATCAGATGATGAGATAAAAATGTCTATCATTTTATATAAAACTATCATTTATATCGGGGTGTTGCAAAATCCAGTGTATATGGCAGCATCTTTACATCATTTTGGTGACTATTTGCAGTCTGCGCAGTCCGAACAGAGGGTGTCCCAGCATGTTCCAAGATGGCACCTGCTGCAAAAAGCAAGCATGTGAAAGACTTCGGAAAGCATTTACAAATCAGAGGCACAAAAGAATCATCAGCTGTGAAAACTAGACCAGAGTCAACTGGTAAAACAGGCTTTTGTCCGTGGAACAACATATAATAAAGACTCCCAAAGCTGGAAATGGATAACAGCGACAATTTCAGCTGTCTTCCTCTAGCCATTGGTGAGTGTCTAAATGTATATAAATGTATTTTACCAATAATAAATCATAGAAGGCCACAAAGGACTTAATATGCTACTTAAACAAGCAAGTGAAATGTTTGAATAAATGTTGGTGTGTAGTCAAAGTAAATCTTATTATGATATTTAATGTTTTCCAACCCAACATCAGGATGGAAGAAGGGGAAAAAAATCAGAGGAATATTAATTGGATATTATTACATTTTTAAATAAGAGAAATGAGAGATGAAAAAGAAGAAGCAGCAGCCAACTCTGTTGCCATTCAGTCCATACAGCCAATCATGCAGTAGAGTGAAATTACGTTTCTCCTGTCTACGATGTTCACCACATCTAGAATCAGAGGGTCACTGCTCTGCAAGGCGCCACCACAAACAACTTCTCCTTCCCCCATTCTATTATGCTGAGCACCAAGCTTGAAGGCAGGAAGTACCATTTTTTAATATGGTCTTTGGTATGACCTGGCTGGGACTTGAACCCCCAACCTCCCGGTTGTGGGGTGGATGCTCTATCAACTAGGCCACCACTCCGGTGGTGAATTTATACAATTGATTTTTTTTAAGTATATAATTTTAAATATTCTATAAAGAGATGGTCCTTCTGTGTAGTTATTAAATCTAAACTATAGAATTTACAGAAAATATATATCAAGATATGTATCGTTCTCAGGATATAAGATTACTTATATTGGGATATAAAATTTTCATCATATCGCACAGCCCAACAGTAATACAACTGTCATAATACTGTAACACCCACACACCCTTTCAGCTGATCCCCCCATTTGGGGTCACCACAGCGGCTCATGGGTCAGCATATTTCATTTGGCAAAGATTTTACACCGGATGCCCTTCCTGACAGAACACTTTAGCCGGGCTTGGGACTGGTGCAAGGAGTACGCTGGTTAT
This sequence comes from Pholidichthys leucotaenia, assembly GCA_020510985.1. Lineage (NCBI taxonomy): Eukaryota > Metazoa > Chordata > Actinopteri > Cichliformes > Pholidichthyidae > Pholidichthys > Pholidichthys leucotaenia. Next base: position 390,883,212 of record CM035840.1, read on the forward strand.
GTGCTTTCCCCTATGGCTGGGTAACCAACTTTCCTGGGTAATCAACTGAGCACCAAGCTCGAAGGTAGAAAGTACAATTTTTATGGTCTTTGGCATCACCCGGCTGGGCTTTGAACCCACAACCTCCTGGCTGTGGGGCATATGCTCTACCACTAAGCCACAACTCCTGTATTGTCATAATATTGTAATAACACCACTAAAATATTATATAGTATAATATCTTCTAGTAATAATTTATTACAAACAAAAATCACTAATATTCTTCCAGTATCCTCTAATAATGGTCTATGGTTGAAATTTTGAATCTTCACGTATTTTAATTAAAACTTTAAAACGTGAACTAGACAGCATTTTCATGAAAACAAATATAAATTAAACCTGCAGGCAGGTGTAAACGGGCCTTCGCCCCCCCGCGCGACCGCGGAACCCGGCGGCCTTCCTCCCTCGCTGGTTCGGAAAAATGTGCCGTCATCACTGCATGGGCTGCATGAATAATAAAGTAAACCATTTGACACAGATTTTCCTGTGAGCAATAAGTGGCACTATCCCTTTTGTCAAATATTTTTATGTCGGGGTGCGCGGAGTGGGACAAATCTCCGCCCGTCGTCTCTTTGTGACTCGGAAGATGTTCCGTCATCACTGCGAGGGCTTCATGAATATTAAAGAAAACCATTTGGCGCAGATCTCCCAACTCCCACTTCCAACACACAGCCCCCCCCATTCTGACCCTGACTAAGACCCAGGTGAGGACGGAGCTGAGGAAGATCAAGGTGAGGAAGGCGTCGGGACCGGACGGCATCAGCGCAAAGCTCCTCAAGTCCTGTGCAGACCAGCTGTGTGGGATTGTGGAGTACATCTTCAACCTGAGCCTGAAGCTTGGGAGGGTACCACTGCTGTGGAAAACATCTTGTGTGGTACGTGTACCAATGACTTCCCACCCCAAAGACCTGAACAGTTACAGACCAGTGGCCTTGATGTCCCACATGATGAAGACCCTTGAGAGACTGCTACTTGCTCACCTGCGCCCCCTGGTGGGACCAGCGATGGATCCACTCCAGTTAGCCTACCAGCATGGCATTGTGGTGGAGGCTGCGGTGATCATCCTCCTTCACCGTTGTCTGTGCCACCTGGAGAAGCCCGGGAATGTGGTGAGGATCATGTTCTTTGACCTCTCCAGTGCTTTCAACACCATCCAACCGAAGATCCTGAAGGACAAGCTGCTGTGCGCAGGGGTGGACCAGCACCTGTCATCATGGATCCTGGACTACCTCACTAACCGGCCTCAGTTTGTGAGAACCCGGGACTGTGTGTCCGACACGATCATCGGTAGCATGGGGGCCCCCCAGGGAACGGTTGTGGCTCCCATCCTGTTCACCCTTTATACTGCGGACTTCTCACACAACACAACACAATGCCATCTACAGAAGTTCTCTGATGACTCTGCAATCGTTGGCCTCATCTCCAATGGAGATGAAGCTGAGTACAGAGGGCTTATCCAGGACTTCGTGGACCGGTGCCATCGGAACTGCCTCCAGATCAATACGAGGAAAACTAAGGAGTTGGTGGTGGACTGCCGCAGGCAAGGACAACCCCTCACAGCACCAGTAAATATACAGGGAACAGACATCGAGATGGTGACATCCTATAAGTACCTGGGTGTTCATCTGAACAATAAACTAGACTGGTCACACTATACTGACGCACTCTACAAGAAGGGACAGCGCAGGCTGTTCCTACTGAGGAGACTCAGGTCTTTTGGTGTACAAGGGGCGCTGCTGAAGAAATTCTATGACACGGTGGTGGCATCAGCCATCAGTTTTCGAGTGGTCTGCTGGGGCAGTGGCATTATGGCAGCTGATAGGAAGAGACTGAACAAAGTGATCAAGAAAGCTAGCTCTGTCCTGGTGCAGTGCGTTGATTCAGTGGAGGAGATAAGAGAGAGAAGGACGGTGGCTAAACTGTCATCTCTGCTGGAGTCCGAGTTCCACTCTATGCAGGACATACTGAATGCACGGAGGAGCTCATTTAGCAGCAGACTACATCATCCTAGGTGCACAACCGAGAGGTTTCGCAGGTCCTTCCTCCCAACGGCTGTCAGACTGTACAACCTAAGCAGGGCTGCTCTTAGAGATAGCCTAAAGACATGACAACCTAATAGTTTTGAATGCAAAAGACTTATACAATGGTCCCCTCCGGCATACAATTAGGAAAATACCAGTCGCTATGGAGGGTGAGAATATGTATGGGTACATAATCATACCATATAGGATAACTAAGTAGACGGTTGTGCTGTTTCATCCCATCTAGCAACAATGCTCTGCACTGTGTGTGTGTTTATATATTTACATATTTATTCCATCTAGCAACAATGCTCTGCACTGTGTGTGTGTTTATATATCTACATATTATTCTATCTAGCTACAATGCTCCGCACTGTGTGTGTTGAAGCCCGCTGGTCGGCATGGAAACAGTTCTGTACTATCTACATGTACTGTCAAACAGCCCTAGTGATTCCTTCATGTATTTTTTTTTCTGCTAGTGAGAGAAAAAGAGAGAAAAAAATTTTCAGCAATTCTTCCTTTTAAAAATAGGGGCGCTAAAACTTTTGTTTGTTATTTTTATATAAACATGTTTGGTGCAGGACTAATATCAATCGTCAAAAATTTAGTGCAAATTGTTGCAAGTTTGCCCCATGTATAAATGTCCGTTATTGAAATGCAATGAGTGGGTTTCCATGGCAACTGTGCTTATCGCAGGACAAAAGTGACTTCCACCAAAGGTAGTCCAATGCACTCTGAGGAACCACTGAAAAGGTCATGTCATCGTGACTACTTGTCTTTGTGCAAAATTAGAAACAATTTTGTGCAGTACCTCATGTCAGCAGTAGGTGTGGGTGTGACAGTTTTGTGAATATTGATATACAGACACGTTCAGAGTGGGATCAGTATGATTTGTGCAAAGATTTTTCCAAATCAGGCGAGAATTGTCTGAGCTGTAACTGTCATGTTTTGTTTGGTGAGAAAGCCACTGAAGAACGGCAGTTGCCATGGAATCAGTTCTGTACTATGTGCATGTACTATCAATGAGCCCAAGTCATTCCTTCATGTAATTTTGTTAAGCTGGTGAGAGAAAATTAAAAAAAAAAAACAGGCGTCAGTAATTTTTCCTTTAATCATTAGGGGGCGCTATGAGTTTTGCTTATTATTTTTATATAGACGAGTTTGTGGAAGGGAGAATATTGATCGTCTAAAATTTGTTGCAAATTGTACAAAGTTTGTCCATTTTACAAGGGTCTAATGTTGTTACCACTAGGCGGTGCTAAAACTTTTGTTATTTTATATAGGAGTGTTCAGGGTGGGACTCTTATCGATTGTCAAAAATTTGATGAAAACCAGACAAAGTTTGTCCAAGATACAACTTTCTGAAATTTCATGGCGAGTAGTCAATCGTTGCCATGTTGCCATGGCAACACTTCCCTGTAAGTTATGTGTTGTCCACCGATATTGGACTAGATATGACAGTGACCTCAAGATATGTTGAAAAATTTAGACCTCCAAGACCTTCCCACCCCTCCCCATATGCTCATATATTGAATGGCGAGGAGGGCGTGTCCATGTTAACACGTTTGATGTTATACTATTGTTGATGTTCAGTTATTATCATGGCTGTGATCTGATGAATCTCAGAAAATTTCACATCATTCTGCCCAGCCGCTTGTGAGTAATAAATGAAACAGTTTTCAGCAATTCTTTCATTAACCACTATGTGGCGCTATATCGGTTGTCAGGTATTTTGATGTCATTGCGTTCGGGGTGGGACTATTTTCCTTCCTGGAAAGTTTTGTGGACATGGGACCAGTTTTGGCCGAGTTACAGGTGGTTGAAGGTGTAAGGGGAGGAGTCGAACTTCGCCATGGCACCATGGCAACACTTCCTTGTCAGTTATGTGTTGTCCACCCATATTGTACTATATGTGACAGTAACCTAAACCTATGTTCCAAATTTCATGACTCCAGGACGTTCCCACCCCTCCCATGAAGGTCACGGATTGAATGGCGAGGAGGGCGTGTCCATGTTAACACGTTAGATGTCATACTAATGTTGATGTTCAGTTATGATCATGGCTGTGTTCTGATGAATCTCAGAAAATTTCACATCAAGCTGCCCAGCCGCTTGTGAGTAATAAATGAAACAGTTTTCAGCAATTCTTTCATTAACCACTATGTGGCGCTATATCGGTTGTCAAGTATTTTGATGTCAATGCGTTCAGGGTGGGACTATTTTCCTTCCTGGAAAGTTTTGTGGACATGGGACCAGTTTTGGCCGAGTTACAGGTGGTTGAATTTGTAAGGGGAGGAGTCAAACTTCGCCATGGCGCCCTGGCCACGCCTTTTGAGATCTTGACTTAATTTATATAACTTTTAATGGGCAATGCCTGTAGATGCCCCCATGTAAAAATGAGCTCAATTGGATCTGGTCCCTAGGACAAGTGCGTTCAAATGCGAGGTGTGACTTTTTTCCCAAATTGGAGGTGGGACGACTTTGAGGCAAGATGGCGGAGTTACAGGTGGTTGAATTTGTAAGGGGAGGAGTCAAACTTCGCCATGGCGCCCTGGCCACGCCTTTTGAGATCTTGACTTAATTTATATAACTTTTAATGGGCAATGCCTGTAGATGCCCCCATGTAAAAATGAGCTCAATTGGATCTGGTCCCTGGGACAAGTGCGTTCAAATGCGAGGTGTGACTTTTTTCCCGAATTAGAGGTGGGACGACTTTGAGGCAAGATGGCGGCCTTCCTGTTGGTGGTGGGTATGGGCCACAATGATGTTTTTTGCACGTCTTGAGGTGATTGACACCTCACCCAAATTTGATGTGTCTACGGCAAAGTTTATGGTCTCCAGTCTCCATAGACCTTGCACGTTTGGCCCCACCCACAAAAATGAGGGGTGGGGGGGGCACATATGTTTTCCAGTTTATCGAATTTTTTGCCGGGTCTGAGGGGTTTGCCAAAAAAAATCGCGTTTTGGTTAACGTTCAGAGGGTGAAAAATGCGATCATTTAGGCAGAATAATAGTGAAAAATAATAATAAAGAAACGCAAGCAGATACAATAGGGCTTTTGCCGACTGACGTTGTCAGTGGCTCAGGCCCTAAAAATAAGACATCAACAAAATGTTTACGAAGGTGAAGAGTTTGTGTCTTTATAGTTTTCAAAAAATATTGATTGAAAAAAAAACTTAAATTTGTATGAGTCTAAAATAATCCTAATATTTCCATCTGAGCAGCTGGATGACAAGACTTCGGTGGCTGGTAACAAAGATACATATAAATACTAGATAGGACATGAATAAAATTTTCATGGCAAACAGAGGTGCCATATTCTGTAGGTAATTATAATGGTTAACAGCACCTTCAGCATTGTGATAACAGGATAGACAAACAATTGTTCATTGTATTTATTGTAATCACATAAGTAAGCTACAGCGGGGAAAATAAGTATTGAACACATCAACATTTTTCTCATTAAACATATTTCTGATGGAGCCACTGACCTCAGATTTTCACCAGATATCAGTAACAACCCAGGTAATCCACACATACAAAGAAATCAAGGTAACGATGTTCACAAAACAAGCTATATTTAATAAAGTGGAATGACACAGGGAATAAGTATTGAACACACAAAGAAAAAGAAATGCAAAAAGGCATAGGAAGCCAAGAAACCAGCTGAAATCCATCAGAATTTAGGAAGCCATCCCATCCCCCATCAATACAAATTAATTTCAGCTGATTAAGTTGTTTGTGGCGGCGCCGTGCATGTCAGCAGCCCCTGTGATTCTAGATGTGATTAACATTGTAGATAGGAGAAACATAATTTCGTTCAACTGTACAGGATTGGCTGTATGGACTGAATGACAAAGTTGGCCTCTTCTCTTCTTCTCCAAGTCCTGACTGATAGCCAGTGCTTAAAGTGGTGTGAAAAAGTGTTTGCCCCTTCCTGATTTCTCATTTTTTTGTATGTTTGTCACACTTAAATGTTTCAGATCATCAAACAAATTTAAATATTAGACAAAGATAACACAAGTAAACACAAAATGCAGTTTTTAAATGAAGGTGTTTATGATTAAGGGGAAAAAAATCCAAACCTACATGGCCCTGTGTGAAAAAGTGATTGCCCCTAAACCTAATACCTGGTTGGGCCACCCTTAGCAGCAACAACTGCAATCAAGCATTTGCAATAACTGGCAATGAGTCTTTTACAGCATTGTGGAAGAATTTGGGCCCACTCATCTTTGCAGAATTGTTGTAATTCAGCCACATTGGAGGATTTTTGAGCATGAACCACCTTTTTAAGGTCATGCCACAGCATCTCAATTGGATTCAGGTCAGGACTTTGACTAGGCCACTCCAAAGTCTTCATTTTATTTTTCTTAAGCCATTCAGAGGTGGACTTGCTGGTGTGTTTTGGATCATTGTTCTGCTCCAGAACCCAAGTGTGCTTCAGCTTGAGGTCACAACCAGATGGCCAGGTATTCTCCTGCAGGATTTTTTGGTGGACAGCAGAATTCATGGTTCCATTTACCACAGCAAGTCTTCCAGGTCCTGAAGCAGCAAAACAGCCCCAGACCATCACACTATCACCACCATATTTTACTGTTGGTATGATGTTCCTTTTCTGAAGTACTGTTACTTTAATGCTGGATGTAATGGGACACACACCTTCCAAAAAGTTCAACTTTTGTCTCGTCAGTCCACAGACTATTTCCCCAAAAGTCTTGGGGATCATCAAGTTGGTTTCTGTCAAAACTGAGACGAGCCTTTATGTTCATTTTGCTCAGCAGTGGTTTTTGTCTTGGAACTCTGCCATGCAGGCCATTTTTGCTTAATCTCTTTCTTATGGTGGAGTCATGAACACTGACCTTAACTGAGGCAAGTGAGGCCTGCAGTTCTTTGGATGTTGTTGTGGGGTCTTTTGTGGCCTCATGGATGAGTCGTTGCTGCGCTCTTGGGGTAATTTTGGTCGGCCAGCCACTCCTGGGAAGGTTCACCACTGTTCCATGTTTTTGCCATTTGTGGATAATGGCTCTCACTGTGATTCGCTGGAGTCCCAAAGCTTTAGAAATGGCTTTATAACATTTTCCAGACTGATACATCTCAATTACTTTGTATCTCATTTGTTCCTAAATTTCTTTGATGATGTCTAGCTTTTGAGGATCCTTTGGTCTACTTCACTTTGTCAGGCAGGTCCTATATAAGTGATTTCTTGATTGAGAACAGGTGTGGCAGTAATCAGGCCTGGGTGTGGCTAGAGAAATTGAACTCAGCTTTCCAAAGATGTGATAAACTACAGTTAATTTATGTTTTAACAGGGGGCAATCACTTTTTCACACAGGGCCATGCAGGTTTGGATTTTTTTACCCTTAATAATAAACACCTTCATTTAAAAACTGCATTTTTGTGTTTACTTGTGTTATCGTTGTCTAATATTTAAATTTGTTTGATGATCTGAAACATTTAAGTGTGACAAACATACAAAAAAATGAGAAATCAGGAAGGGGGCAAACACTTTTTCACACCACTGTATTCCCTGTGTCATTCCCCTTTATTAAATATAACTTGTTTTGTGAACACAGTTACCTTGATTTCTTTGTATGTATAGACTAATTGGGTCGTTACCGATATCTGGTGAAAATTTCAGGTCAATGGCTCCATCAGAAATATTGTAGGGACTGGGTTAATCATCTCAGACTGGATGCAGAGGGTAAACAGAGAAGGACAATAGCTATGGAGATTATGGTGGGGTAGCAGGAAGAAGGAGTTGGGGGGAGAAGGGATGAATGTATTGTGATGTGAGATGTCATGCAGATGTGAGCTGGCCGGTTGGTATAAAAGGAGAACCCATGGTGTATTGTGAGATTCTTTTCTGTGTATGACTGATGTGAGAGTGAATAAAATCGTCTGCTGCATAAATCAGTCTCGTTATTTACACTCTCCACACTGGTGACCCCTTGACGAATTATGGAACACGAGGCAAGAACCCCGGAGTCGGCCCGGACGGGAAGCCCCAGCAACGCGTGCGCTGTTTCGGTCAAACTACCGGACTTTTGGCTGCACGACCCACGGTCTTGGTTCCACCACACCGAGGCTCAGTTCGCACTCCGGGGAATAACGGCAGACAACACCAAATATTACTATGTGGTCGCAGCGCTGGACGCTCGCACGTCTCAGCAAGTAGCAAGCCTGCTCCAACAGCCTCCAGCCACGACAAATACGAGGCTCTCAAGGCCGCGCTGACCCGGCGCTACACGCTCTCGGACTTTGAGAGAGCAGAGAGGCTCCTGAGGTGCTCTGAGTTAGGAGATGGTTCGGCGGTCGAACTGATGGAGAAGATGTTGGCGTTAATGGGCACGGATGACGGGCATTTTCTGTTTGCCCACCTTTTCCTCCGGAACCTCCCAACAGAGGTGAGAGGGGTTCTTGCCAGTTCGCCGTTGCTGGCCGCGCGTGACTACCGTGCGCTAGCCCAGGAGGCAGATCGGATCATCATCACCACCAGAGCCCTCACAGTGAACGCGGCGGCGTTGGAACCCAGCGAGACAACCAGTGGAGGCAAGGAGCCGCCGACGGTAGCGGCAGCGGAGGCCAGGAAGCGCCAGAGAGACACGCTCTGCTTCTACTACCGCCGCTTTGGAGAGAACGCACGCAGATGTGCACCACCGTGCCAATTCAAGCGCTCGGGAAACGCCAAGGCCGGCAGTCGGTAGCAGCTGCGACCGTAGGTGAAGAGAACAAGCTGCTCTACGTGACGGACTTGCGCTCGGGGAGACGGTTCCTCGTAGACACCGGAGCCCAGAGGAGCATCATCCTGCCGTCCTACGCTGACCGGCTAGCAGGACTTAGCGGCTCCGGGCTGGTAGCAGTAAACAGCTCGGGCATTAAGACTTTTGGTGAGAGAACACTGACTTTATCCCTACACGGCCGTATGTACGAGTGGACTTTTGTCATAGCGGCACTGAGTTTCCCAGTCCTGGGAGCTGATTTTCTGTGTGCACACGGGTTGCTAGTCGATGTTGCTAATAGACGCCTGGTTAATGCAATGTCTTTTGATTCTCTCCCCTGTACAGCTCGAGGGGCCGGGCCAATAACACAAGCCAACGTCACAGCTCCAGGCGGTAAGTTCCACACACTGCTCACTCAGTTCCCAGCACTCACGGTCCCAACGTTTTCGGTGGCCATCGCTAAACACGGGGTGGAACACTTTATCACCACTACCGGGCCGCCCGTTTTCGCACGACCTTGGCGCTTGGACGCAGCTAAACTGGCCATAGCGCGCGAGGAGTTTGCCAACCTGGAAAGGTTGGGCATCATCAAGTGATTGAACAGCCCATGGGCATCCCCGCTACACATGGTCCCTAAGTCCGAGGGATCGTGGCGACCGTGCGGAGATTTCCGCAGATTGAATAACGCCACAGCGCACGACCGCTACCCGATTCCCCATATTCAGGATTTTTCCATTTACCTCGCCGGAGCACGCATTTTTTCTAAAATAGACCTGTCCGCGGTTACCACCAGGTCCCAGTGCGCACGGAGGACATACCCAAAACAGCAGTAATAACTCTGTTTGGCTTGTTTGAGTTTTTACGCATGCTCTTCGGATTAAAAGGAGCGGCACAGACATTCCAATGCATGATGGATGCGATGTTGCGCGATTTCCCGTTTGTGTTCGTCTACCTGGAAGATATCCTGGTGGCCAGCGCGTCCGAGGATGAACACGTGACCCACCTCAGGATGGTTTTCCGGAGGTTGGAGGAGCACGGGTTAATAACCAACCCGGCGAAATGCCAGTTCGGTGTGACGGGGATTGATTTTTTGGGGCACCGCATCTCACCGGAGGGAGCGATACCCTTGCCCGACAAAGTGCGCGCCGTGGCGAATTTTCCCCGGCCTCAGACGGTCAGGGCGCTGCAAGAATTTTTGGGGATGGTTAACTTTTATAACCGGTTCCTCCCCCGCGCAGCTCAACTCATGCAGTCATTATACGCCGCACTCAAGAAACGGAAACCCGCGGACAGAGTCAAATGGACTCTGAGCGGGAGCAGGCGCTCTCTGAGGTTAAAACAGCCCTGGCAAATGCCGCACTGTTGGTGCATCCGGACCCGGTGGCCCAGATAGCGCTCACTACCGACGCCTCGGACGAGGCCATAGAGGCCGTCGTGGAGCAACGTGTCGCCGGTTCCTGGCAGCCGCTCGCTTTTTTCAGCAGGGCTTTGCGCGACAGTGAGCGTAAATACAGCACGTTCAACAGAGAGTTGCTGGCTCTCCACCTGGCCATACGCCACTTCCAGTTCTGGCTGGAAGGGTGCAGCTTCACTGCGTTCGTGGACCACAAGCCGCTAACATTCGCGATGGCCAAGGTTTCGGAACCATGGTCGGGCCCGCAGCAGAGACAGCTGGCCGCGATCTCGGAGTTTACGACCGATATTCAGCATGTGTCGGGTAAACAATGTGGTAGCGGACTGCCTCTCGCGCGCAGTAGTGGCCCTGGTCTGAGTGGGGATAGATTATACAGCCATGGCCGCAGAGCAGATTGGCGATACGGACGTGTGCGCGCTCCAGTCTGGCCCAGCAGGGTTAAGGCTGGAGAGCAGAGTACTGCAAGACGGCAAGCCCCCCCTAATCTGCAACGTCGCCACGGGACGCCCGCACCCGGTGGTCTCAGTTGCTTGGCGCCGCCGCGTGTTTGAGTCTGTTCACGCTCTGGCGCACCCAGGAGTGTGCGCGTCAGTCAAAATGGTGGGAGCGAAGTTCGTGTGGCCAAGCCTACGCAAACAAGTGAAAGAGTGGGCTGCAGCCTGCGTAGCATGCCAACGAGCCAAAGTACACAGACACACGAAGGCTCCTTTGGACCTGTTTCGTATACCGGCTAAGAGGTTCAACCATGTTCACGTGGACCTCGTGGGCCCCCTCCCGCCATCGCAGGGGTGCACGCACCTTCTGACAGTGGTGGACCGCACCACACGTTGACCAGAAGCAGTCCTGCTGGCGGCAACCACGTCCGCGGACGTGGCACGCGCTTTTTTGACGACATGGGTGGCACATTTTGGAATCCCGTTGGACATCACGTCCGCTATAGGGGCCTTCAGTTTGTTTCAGAGCTCTGGTCCGCAATGGCCCGTAGCCTGAGTGTTGCAATTCATCGCACAACCGCGTACAACCCACAGGCCAATGGGTTATGCGAGCGTTTTCATAGGTCACTGAAAGCAGCGCTCAGGGCTTCGCTGACGGATGCAAATTGGGTAGACCGGTTGCCGTGGGTTTTATTGGGGTTGCGCTCCGCACCAAAAGAGGATTTGGAGGCTTCCCCGGCAGAGCTTGTTTTTTCTCAGCCACTGCGGCTGCCCGGGGAATTTTTGCCAGATAATCCCGCGCCGGACAGCTGCCCGTCTCAGCGTTTGCAGCATAGTGCAGACACAGGCACACTGCCCGGCCTGGCCCACCACTGTTTTCCACGTGCCTTTGTGCCAAAAACTTTGAAGAATGTGGCGTTCGTGTTTGTCAGGCACGATGCCCACCACCCTCCATTGCGCCCACCCTACGATGGCCCGTTCAGAGTGCTGGAAACAGGGGACAAACTTTTTTTGTTAAGACTTGGGGGGTCGTCGAGAGAAAATATGCATAGACAGACTTAAGTCCGCCTTTGTGGTGGCGGACGAGCAAGTGCTGTTGGCTCAGGCCCCTCGGCGTGGAAGACCCCCACTGAGAGCTCCCCAGGTAAACGATTCATCAGAGCAGCCACACGGGCAAGTCGAAGGGTTCATCCCCCTCGCCATGGCCCACCCGCAGACAGACTCAGCCCCCCTCCGGCACAGCAGCGACGCAGAGGCGGTAAACCCCCGTTACAACAGATATGGGAAGAGATTGAAGCCAAAAGGACGTGAGGACTGAAACTCGGTCTGAGATTCTGGGGGGGCGGTGTAGAGACTGGGTTAATCATCTCAGACTGGATGCAGAGGGTAAACAGAGAAGGACAATAGCTATGGAGATTATGGTGGGGTAGCAGGAAGAAGGAGTTGGGGGGAGAAGGGATGAATGTATTGTGATGTGAGATGTCATGCAGATGTGAGATGGCCGGTTGGTATAAAAGGAGAACCCATGGTGTATTGTGAGATTCTTTTCTGTGTATGACTGATGTGAGAGTGAATAAAATTGTCTGCTGCATAAATCAGTCTCGTTATTTACACTCTCCACAATATGTTCAATACTTATTTTCCCCGCTGTATGTACTGCATATGGGTCCTAGTGCTTATAGATCTATGGCCAATAAGGCTGTTGCAACCAGTCACAGCCAATAGCATAACTGGGTCTCAACTAAGCAGTTGGGACAAGAATAAGTGCGACACCTACTGGCTAGGAGTCAGAACAAATTCTCCATCACATTTAAAGAATTAATGTCTGTTTCTTTATCATTTAAAAATTTCATTTTCAGCCCTTCATCAAATGAAAATTGCAAGTATCAACAAAAAGCATTCCTCACATGTCAGAAAGATATTGGTTACCTAAATATTTAGATTAGATTTTCTACTCTGGGTAATCGATGGAATCTACCTTTTCCTCCACGCCCACACACACCAGCTTCATGATGCACTGAGTCTTCCTGCTGGTGATGGCGTGATACATTGGAGTGAAAGAAGTCTTGTAGATCTTCACATTCTCCTTCCCTTTAGTTTTTATGGCCTCCTCTGTGACAACAACAGATCATTAACTTATTGTGAATTTTTGTCTCAATATACACTGACGCTTCATTTAAATGTTTGCCACATGAATTAAAGACACTTGTGTAAAATAACAAACCCTCTGTGAGGCCCACAGTGCCAATGGGTGGGTGGCTGAACACCACTGTGGGAATGCAGGAGTAGTCCAGCTTGGAGTCCTTCTTGCCCTCAAACAGTCTGTGTGCCAGCTTTCTGCCTGCAGCAATTGCAACTACACCAACACGTAACACAACATTAGTGTCGTTTCATGTCCTACAAAAATATGTTAGGCTGCTACCAGAGATGAAACAGTCTTTTTAAAGCTGGAATAACACACAGGCCACTGCACTGCTGTAGAGTTTTGTTATATGAACAGAGAGCAGGCTTATTTTGAAGGTGTTTAGAGAAAATGCTACTGCTCAAGAAACACATGAAATATACAGAACACATTGTGAAAACCATACATTTTGTACACACAAGAATGGCTGTAAAAACTGGCTTTTGATCTACAAGTGCTACACAGGCTTTGATCTCTTAAGCACTTTATGGTAAGAATTCATATCTAAGCGTTATCTATGACCACTAAGATCAAAGATCATTTTTGTTCAGGACAAATGATTTATTATTTGACCACTGTAACACAACTACAGAGATAAAGAATACTTTTATTGCAGTTATTCAGGGGTTAACTTTTTTTAAGCTTGTGTTTTAGCAATACCGCTTACCAACATCACAATTTACAGAAAAAGGAAGTAAGTCCCAGATTCAAATAAAATTAATCCACTGATAAAGAGAGATATTTCCTGCTGTCCTCATGTCAGGGTGTGGTGCTTACTTGGTTACCAGGGCCATCAGGTGTGTAGGTAGTGGAGATAAAAATTTATTCCTCCCATAACTGGCTATGTGATTGGCCTGGTTTGTATGCTTTTAGCAGGGAGGTAGGTAGGCAGGATATGCACAAAAAAAGTATCAGATGTATCTTGACCCAGCTTAGAAGTGAGTAAACCTTGGTGTTGAGTTAAGTCATAATATGGATCCAGGATTTAAAAAAAAATAAATAAATCCTTCTCAGCCTTGTTGGAAGTATGCAGTCTTGGACAACTGCTTTTTTTTTTAATTCAAATTTTGTTCAAGCTGATTTGATTCAATAACAGATTGGCAAAAGGCAAAGTTTGTATTAATTTGTATGCACATTTTGAACTAAGCCCCTTCTAAAGTGCATTATTGGAAGGACACCACAAAAATGATTTTTAATGCAGAGATTTGAATACCAGTCTTGAGCTGAATACTCTTCCCACATTCCACACCTACATATGATGAATCCAAGTTCTGTTGAAAATTGTGCTTAATTATGTTTTTGGACTTATTTTGAGTTACACACCTTATAAGCAAAATGAGGCAGAATAGTGTCAAAACACGGCCATCTTTACCTGTAAACTAGCTCATATAATATACTTGGCAAATATCTGATAATTGCTCTTGTTTAAAAATATGTATTAATCTGACAATAATATGCATGTGTTGTGATAGACATTCTATTCCCCATTCAAACCATGCTGTCATTTTTAATCGGTTGCGAGGGTGCATGTATACAGTGGGGAAAGTAAGAATTGAACATGTCAACATTTTTCTCATTCAACATATTTCTGATGGAGCCATTGGCCTGAGATTTTCACCAGATATCAGTAACAACCCAAGTAATCTATACAGACAAAGAAATCCAGTCAACTGTGTTCACAAAACAAGTTATATTTAATAAAATGAAATGACACAGGGAATAAGTATTGAACACGCTTGGTGAAATTCATTTAATATTTAGTAGAAAAGCCTTTGTTGGTAAGAACAGCTTTCAGGTGCCTCCTGTATGGAGAAACTAGGCACAGGCATTGCTCAGGAGTGGGCTTAGTCCATTCTTCCACACAAATTGTCTTCAAATCTCGAAGCTTCCATGGGTGTCTTCGATGAACTCTGATCTTCAGTTTGTTCCATAGATTTTCAATGGGATTCAAGTCAGGTGACTGACTGGGCCATTCTAGCAGCTTTATTTTCCTTCTCCGGAGCCAGCTGAGAGTTTCCTTGGCTGTGTGTTTGGGATCACTGTCTTGCTGAAATGTCCACCCTCGTTTCATCTTCAGCATCTTGTCAGATGACAACAGATTCTTGTCAAGGATGTCTCTGTACATTTGTCCATTCATCTTTCCTTCAATTACAGTGGGGTAAAAAAGTATTTAGTCAGCCACCAATTGTGCAAGTTCTCCCACTTAAAAGATGAGAGAGGTCTCCAATTTTCATCATAGGTATACCTCAACTATGAGAGACAAAATAAGAAAAAAAAATCCAGAAAATCACATTGAAGGATTTTTAATGAATTAATTTGTAAATTCCTTGGTAAAATAAGCATTTGGTCAATAACAAAAGTTCATCTCAATACTTTGTTATATACCCTTTGTTGGCAATGACAGAGGTCAAACGTTTTCTGTAAGTTTTCACAAGGTTTTCACACACTGTTGCTGATATTTTGGCCCATTCCTCCATGCAGATCTCCTCTTGAGCAGTGATGTTTTGGGGCTGTCGCTGGGCAACACAGACTTTCAACTCCCTCCAAAGATTTTCTATGGGGTTGAGATCTGGAGACTGGCTAGGCCACTCCAGGACCTTGAAATGCTTCTTACGAAGCCACTCCTTCGTTCCCCGGGCGGTGTGTTTGGGATCATTGTCATGCTGAAAGATCCAGCCACGTTTCATCTTCAATGCCCTTGCTGGTGGAAGGAGGTTTTCACTCAAAATCTCACGATACATGGCCCCATTCATTCTTTCCTTTACACGGATCAGTCGTCCTGGTCCCTTTGCAGAAAAACAGCCCCAAGTATGATGTTTCCACCCCCATGCTTCACAGTAGGTATGGTGTTCTTTCTCCTCCAAACACGACAAGTTGAGTTTTTACCAAAAAGTTCTATTTTGGTTTCACCTGACCATATGACATTCTCCCATTCCTCTTCTGGATCATCCAAATGCTCTCTAGCAAACTTCAGACGGGCCTGGACATGTACTGGCTTAAGCAGGGGGACACGTCTGGCACTGCAGGATTTGAGTCCCTGGCAGCGTAGTGTGTTTCTGATGTAGCCTTTGTTACTTTGGTCCCAGCTCTCTGCAGGTCATTCACTAGGTCCCCCCAGTGTGGTTCTGGGATTTTTGCTCACCGTTTTCGTGATAATTTTGACCCCACGGGGTGACATCTTGCGTGGAGTCCCAGATCGAGGGAGATTATCAGTGGTCTTGTATGTCTTCCATTTTCTAATAATTGCTCCCACAGTTGATCTCTTCACACCAAGCTGCTTACCTATTGCAGATTCAGTCTTCCCAGCCTGGTGCAGGTCTACAATTTTGTTTCTGGTGTCCTTTGACAGCTCTTTGGTCTTGGCCATAGTGGAGTTTGGAGTCTGACTGTTTGAGGTTGTGGACAGGTGTCTTTTATACTGATAACGAGTTCAAACAGGTGCCATTACTACAGGTAACGAGTGGAGGACAGCGGAGCCTCTTAAAGAAGAAGTTACAGGTCTGTGAAAGCCAGAAATCTTGCTTGTTTGTAGGTGACCAAATACTTATTTTACTGAGGAATTTACCAATTAATTCATTAAAAATCCTTCAATGTGATTTTCTGGATTTTTTTTCCCTCATTTTGTCTCTCATAGTTGAGGTATACCTATGATGAAAACTGGAGACCTCTCTCATCTTTAAAGTGGGAGAACTTGCACAATTGGTGGCTGACTAAATACTTTTTTGCCCCACTGTATATGAAGTCTGCCTGCACCATGAGCTGTGAAACACCCTACACCACGATGCTCCCACCTCCAAACTTCACTGTCGGTATGGTGTTTTTGGGCTGATGTGCAGTGCCATTTCTCCTCCAAACATCTGTGTTGTGGCATCGAAAAAGTTCAATTTTGGTCTCATCTGACTAGACTATATTCTCCCAGTGTTTTATTGGCTTGCCCAAATGCTGTACAACAAACTTTAAATGAGATTTAACATGCTTTTTTTCAGCAATGGAGTCTTGGTAGGTGAGCGGACATACAGCCCATGTTGGTTGAGTGCATTACCTATTGTTTTCTTTGAAATAGCAGTACCTACTAACTCCAGGTCTGTGTCATTCCACTTTATTAAATATAACTTGTTTTGTGAACACAGTTGCCTCGATTTCTTTGTATGTATGGATTACTTGGGTTGTTACTGATATCTGGTGAAAATCTCAGGTCAATGGCTCCATCAGAAATATGTTGAATGAGAAAAATGTTAACGTGTTCAATACTTATTTTCCATGCTCTCTGTGTATTACACACACACACACACACACACACAAGTCTTGTGAAAAAATCTGGACACCATTAAATATTCAATTCTTCATTAAGAAATGTTCACGTATTGATGTCTAATCTTGTTTTATCTCTGGAAAAGAAGGTGATTTAATTGCAGGTAAATAATAAAATTAACCTTGTTTTACTCATTAAACAAAAGATAACAAAAATGCGTATTCTGAGGAAAACGTTCGGACACCCTATTGCCGAATAGCTAGTGTTACACCCTTTAGCTGAAATAACTTCAGTGAGACACTTCTTGTAGCCATCTACCAGTCTCTGACATCGGTCTGAGGAAAGTTTGCCCCACTCCTCAACGCAGAATTCTTTCAGCTGTGAGATGTCTGAGGGGCTTCTTGCATGTACAGCCCGTTTCAAGTCACCCCACAGCATCTCAATGGAATTAAGATCTGGCCTTTGACTTCCGGTTATGGCTGCCACGTAAGACGGACGCGTTTCACTCTGCTCTGCTCCTGGAGAAAAAAATCGGCAAATAACTCTCTCATTTGGGACAGAACGTATCCCAGCGTTTGGGCGAGGATATGTCGGCGAAGCCTAAGGCTGGAAAACCAGGTAAAGGAAAAAGCGAGCCGCCGAAACAGTCCAAATTAACGGACTTTCAGGTCTGTGACGCAGCAAACAAAACTCCATATATGGCGGAGGAGGCTGGCAACGGTGCGATATCAGCGGGGAATGGCGCAGATGCGCTGATGGCTGCCATGAGTTCAATGAGAGCGGACTTTTCCTCTAGATTTGATGGAATTATGACAGCGTTGGAAGGAATAAGAAAGGAATTGGGTGACTGTGTAGAACGAACGGCGCAGATGGAGCTCCGTCTCGCTAGTGCTGAAGATGACGTCACCCGTCTTCAATTAAAGGTGCGCACTTTGGAAAAAAAAAATAAATGTCTAGAAGATAATATTTTGGATTTGGAATCTCGGTCGAGACAGAATAACTTGAGGCTGGTGGGTCTTCCAGAGGAATCAGAAGGTCGGGACGTATATTCCTTTCTGGAAAAGTGGATTCCGGAGGTGCTGGGCAGCGAGGAGTTGCAATCAGCAGTGGTTCTGGAAAAAGCACATCGTATTGGCCCACGGAGAGATAAGGGACCGCCGAGGACCTTAATTATGAAGTTTCTTAGCAACAGAGACAGGATGAAGATCTTCAACGCTGCACGAGCTAAAGGAGAGATTAAACACCAGGATCAGCAGGTGCGGTTCTACCCAGATTTGGCCACAGGAATCCAACAATTGAGGAAGCAGTTTGATCCCATACGTAAGGAGCTGCGCAACCTTGGGATTTGTCATGGTGTAATCTATCCTGCGAGACTGTTGACCACGTATGAGGGCAGAACCCACATCTTCAAGACCCCAGAGGAGGCGCAGGAGTTCATCAAGAAGATCAAAGAAGAAGAAGAGACTGGTGGGAGCTAAGCATGAACAAAATATAAGGTAGAATAATTAAGCATTTGCACAGGCATCTGACTGACTTGAAGTAAACAGCAAGTTTACAAAATATAGATTGTATTATATATTAAAAAAACAAAACAAAAACAAAACAAACAAAAAAAAACTATGATGTACAAAGTTGTTAAAAATTTTGGAGTTAAGTTGGAAAACTACAGAGGAGAGTTAATGTTACGTCATTAAAAGCAGTAGAGTTAGGGTGATTGGGAGGATGAAGAAGGAGTGGCTTAGGCTGTTCCCCGTGGATGTGGAACGGTCGATGGCTATATCGGGAGACGGAATTTTTCTTTTGATTTTGGGGGGTTCGCCACAAGTGTGGGAAGGGGGAATTTGTTTGTGTGTAGTTTGTAGGATGAATGTTCAACCACTCATGTTTTTGCTTCTCTGTATGAGCATGTTTACATTGCAAGGTAATCCCAAACTCTCTATTGATCATAAACCAAAGTGTTAATCTTAATTTAACTTCATGGAATTGCAGAGGTCTACAAAATTTAAAAAAACTTAAACAAGTTATGAATAAAATAAAAGACATGGGTTCAAAAATTGTGTTTTTACAAGAAACTCATCTAATAGAGGAGGATATAAAAAGAATTAGGAGTAGATGGCAGGGAAGTGTATTCACCTCTTCATTTATTAGAAAATATAAATCTTGTGAACTTATATGGTCCCAATATAGATGATCAAAAGTTCTTTGCTAATTTATTTCTTATTTTATCATCACTTACAGGGCAACATATAATAGCAGGGGATTTTAATTGTACATTGAATCCCGGTATAGATAGATCAACAGGACTGGATTGTACGCACAATGGATGTAGGATGACTATTAATCATTTTATGAAAGAATTGAGATTGTTAGATATATGGAGAGAAATGAAACCACAAGTTAAAGCCTATTCTTGTTATTCCAGTACCTACAAGACATTCTCACGTATTGATTATTTTTTGATTTCCACAGAATTAAGATCCAAGATTCAAAACTGCTTTTATGATAACATCGTGATCTCTGATCATGCACCCTGTTGTCTAATATATGTAGATAAAAAATTGACAAAGGAATCAGGTAGATGGCAATTTCAGCATAAATGGCTTCAGGATGAGGAATTTGTCAAGTATATAGAAAAACAGATAGACGAGTACTTTGACATCAATACTACACAAACATCAGCATGTGTAAAGTGGGAAGCTTTCAAAGCTTTTATTAGGGGACATATTATTAGTTATACAGGATCAAAATCTAAGAAGACTCGAGAGGAGAGAGCTAAATTGGAACATAAAATGAAAAGTCTTCAGGAAAAAGTGTATGCAGGAAGTGATCCAAGGTTGGAGAATGAATTACTGATTTTGAGAGCTGAATACGACAAAAAATCAGCGAATAGAGCTGCCTCGAGTCTTCTAAGATTGAAACAATCTTTTTATGAACAAGGTGAAAAATCAGGAAAATTATTGGCATGGCAGATTAAACAATTAGAAATTAAAACACCAATTACTAGTATTATAAGTAAGGGACAGGTAGTTATAGATCCTTTAGAAATTAACAGAGCCTTTAGAGATTACTATGAAAAATTATATGATACTAAAAATGAATTTGATTTAACAAAACTAAATGGGTTTTTGAACGAACTATCTATACCGTGTATTCCAAATGAAAACAGGGAGATATTGGAGTCTAAAATTAGTCAAGAAGAAGTTGGGCTAGCCATTGATAATATGAAATCAGGAAAAAGTGCAGGACCAGATGGTCTTCCAGTTGACCTTTATAAGAAATTTAAGAATAAATTAATAAAACCTTTTTTGGAAATGGTTTTAGAAGCATTTCAAAATAATAATTTACCATCATACATAAATAATGCCTTAATTATACTGCTGCCAAAACCAGGTAAGCCCTCTAATAAATGTGAAAATATGAGACCAATAAGCCTATTAAACGCCGACCTTAAGATAATCTGTAAAATTTTAGCAAGACGAATACAAGAAATTTTACCAAATATTATTAATCGAGATCAGAATGGCTTTATAAAGGGAAGACAAGGCTTCCATAATGTAAGAAGACTATTTAATATTATTTATTTTAATAAAGAAGCACCGGATACAGCTCTCCTATCACTGGACGCCGAAAAGGCCTTTGATAGAGTTGAATGGCCCTTTCTTTTTGAAGTCCTACAAAGGTTTGGACTTGGAAATAATTTCATAAAATGGGTTCAAATAATATACAATAACGCTACAGCAGAAATCCTAACAAATAACAATATTTCAAAACCAATAAAAATCAATAGAGGATGTCGACAAGGCTGTCCACTTTCACCTTTACTGTTTACTATGGCAATTGAACCTTTAGCGATAGCGATACGTTTACATTCACAAATATATGGAATTAAAGTTGGACCAACAGAACATAAAATCTCCCTGTACGCCGATGACATAATTTTGTTTATGTCGAATCTAAAAAAATCAATTCCAACCTTGTTGAATTTAATAAAGAATTTTGGGGAAATATCAGGATATAAAATAAATAAAACTAAATCTTCAATATTAATGCTAAATGAGACCCAGAGAAATTACCCAGCCCCTGAGGTAAATCAATTCAATGTTGTAAATCAGTTTAAATATTTAGGAATCCAAATTGTGCCTAAGCTAGAATCAGTCGCCAGTGTCAACTATGAAGCCTTAATGACAGATATCAATGAGTTAACTCAGAGATGGATGTCACTACCAATGTCGATGATCGGGAGAATCAATATACTTAAAAGTAATATTTTACCTAAAATACTTTATTTATTTCAATACATTCCCTTATCACCACCTTTAGATTTATTCTCAAGAATAAAAAAAAAGTTAGTGGAATTTATATGGAACAACAGGAGGGCTAGATTACGTCTGTCTTTATTATATTTACCATTTGATCGTGGAGGTCTGAAATGTCCAAATTTTATGTTGTATTATTGGTCGGCACAACTGAGGTCTATGACATATTATTTTTCATCAAATGATCTCCCTCACTGGACTGAAATGGAATCATACAATTTACCTTTACCTCTTCCCATATTCATATACTCAGATTCGGCAAAAAAATTACAAAAACAAGTTAAAAATCCATTTGTAAAGCATATGATCAAAATATGGTGTGAAGCTAAAAACTATTTAAAAGAACCACAGTTACTGTCACAATTTAGTCCAATATGGGGTAATCAATATTTTAAACCAGGGAGAGCGGACGCTGTATTTAAAATATGGAATTTAAAAGGGATACAAAAGATTCAGGATTTATATTTGCCATGTGCAGATAACATAATGTCTTTTGAAGAGCTGAGGATCAAATTTAATCTCAATAGAACACATTTTTTTAAATATCTTCAACTTAGAAACTTTATTCGATCAAATCAAAATAAAGCTCTCACTCGACCTATTTATTCATCCTTGGAAAAAATGATGATGAAAGATAGTAAAAGAAAGGGTATTATTTCAGAGTTTTATAACTCATTGACACTATCTTCAAGTGAAAATTCACTGAAAAGATTAAACTACTGGAAAGAAGATCTGCAAACTGAAATTTCAGAGGAACAATGGGAATTGGCTTGTACAGAAGCTCAAACCAAATCAATAAATGTACGCCTTAAATTGATACATTTCAAATGGTTAATGCGGATGTATGTTACACCGGAGGAGTTAAATAAATATAACAAAAATATACCAGATACATGCACAAAATGCATGGAAAGTAAAGGAACTCTATTTCATTGTGTATGGGAATGTAGATTAATAAGAATGTTTTGGGAAGAGGTGAGGGTAACAATTGAAAAAATAATCTCAAAACAAATCATATTGAATCCTAAATTGTTTTTGTTGGGTCTGTACCCAGAAAAGCATAATTTTAATAAAAGTGAAAGAACATTCATAGACCTCAGTTTGCTTAATGCCAAAAAATGTATTGCACTATTATGGAAAAAGACTCATAGACCAGATGTGACTCAGTGGTTAAGACAGATGTTAACAAACCTTCCATTAGAAAGAATAACATATATACTGAAATCAAAGGAAATTGTGTTTGAGAATATATGGAGACCTTTTATTGATTATGTAAAAAATTTAAACATAACTTTTGAAGAAGAAGGTTAATGATGTGTGTGGACCTTGTAAATTCCAAACTGGTGAACATAATATGTATACTTATGTATTGGATTGTCTAGACTAAACAGAGGAGCATTGTTGAAGATTTGATTTTGCTGGTGGTTGTTGGTGTTTTTAGTGCATCCTTTTTTTTTTTTTTTTTTTGTAGTACTTTAGTGTTAGTGTTTGATTGTTTGTATCATGTTTGTTAAAAAAAAAAAAAAAAAGGTTCAATAAAGATATTGTGGAAAAAAAAGATCTGGCCTTTGACTCAGCCATTCCAGGATTCTCCTTTTCTTAGTTTTTAGCCAGTCCTTGGTGGATTTTGCTATGTTTTTGGGTCATTGTCATGTTGTAGGGTCCAGGTCTGCTTCAATGTTATTTTTTGACAGATGATCTCACATGGTCCTCAAGCACCCTCTGATACACGGTAAAATTCATGGTGGATTCTATGATGGTGAGCTGGCCAGGTCCTGCTGCAGTAAAGCATCCCCAAACCATGACACTTCCACCTCCATCCTTCACAGTTGGTATGAGGTCCTTTTCCTGGAATGCTGCATTTGATCTACGCCAAACACGTCCTCTGTTCTGGTGTCCAAATAATTCAATTTTAGACTCATCTGTCCAAAGAACATTATTCCAGAAGTCCTGGTCTTTGTCTACGTTCTCTCTGGCAAATTTAAGTCTGGCCTTCATGTTTCTCTTAGAGAGCAAAGCTTTCCTCCTTGCATGCCTCCCATGCAAGTTAAACTTGTGCAGTCTCTGATTGTAGAGGCATGCACTTTCAAATCAACAGTAACAAGAGCCTGCTGTAGGTCCCATGATAACATTTTAGGGTTTTTGGAGACTTCTTTTAGCATCTTGTGGTCTGCTCTTGGGGTGAACTTGCTTGGACGGCCAGACCTGGGCATGTTGGCAGTTGTTTTGAATGTCCTCCACTTGTAGACTATTTTCCGGACAGTGGAATGACTGATTTCAGATTCTTTTGAGATCTTTTCAAATCCCTTACCAGACTCATAAGCTGCTACAATCTTCTTTCTGAAGGCCTCAGACCGCTCCTTCAAACTCACCATGGTGTTCACTCTCACTTCAACAGTCAGGAGCACACCAAACTAAATGTCTGAGGTTTAAAGTCCTCGGACGGTGACATTTTTTTCATTGAACCAATAAACTGATTGTATGAAAATATTCCATTCTGGCCATTCCCGTGATATAAAATGTGTCACCAGCCTCCATAAATGACTTTATTTGTTAATAGCCCATCTTTCACTTAGTGATGCTGCAGTACCGCCATCTCTCGATAGGGGCGGGCAGCAGTGACGTCAGGTCAGGGAGAAAAAGGAAATGGCTGAACGACAGCAGAGTGATTCGGACAGCGATTATTTTATGGAGTATGACGACCGCAATATAAGTGATGATACTGAAACTGAAGAATCTGATGATGAAGTAGTTTTGGGTGGTGCTGATGGGGTTATTCAGCCGTATTTGTTCGAGCCCGAGGGTGCGGAGGAAGACGAGGACGAAACAGAGACGGGAGCAGACCACGTTGAGGACGAGCGGCTCGCAGATTTATATTGGTAAAATATGCTTTGAAATTTTTTTTTTAGACGATATGCATGGTCACACACTTAATTATCAAAATAAAACTGCCAATTGTTCCCTCGCTGCCTTACTTGGCGACTTATAAACATTAGAAACATTTAGAAACATTATCATTGGAAATAAAAGGATAATGTATGTGAGGGATAATATGTGTACTTTACGAGTTTGTTAGGAGATGTTGTTAATCATCATCATGTTAATCCTAGTCTCAAAAGCTACATAATTCTCTTAAGAGATTGATGGATCAACATGATCCATCATGGATCATGATGGATCATGGATCATGATTATTGTGATTCATTATTGTTTTCCTATAACTTTTCTTTCTGCTCAAAATTTTTTACATGTTTTAAATATTTTCTGATCAAACTTCATAGACCAATTTATATAGCACTCCCACGAGCCATTAGTTTATTATAAGCATCTGATTATACCATTTTTTTTAACAGGTGCACTTGTGAGAAATGCAACATTATGCCAACATCAACTGAATCTCGGTGCTGCCAGGAGGTATTGAAGGTGAAGGAGAAACTAGAAGAACTGAAGGGCTGTGGATACACAGATGATAACCTACCAAGGTGTATCACTGATCACCCCGGTTTCCGTTCTGTCTGTCTTGACATCTGGGTTTTACAGACAGCTTATCTGGCCTACAGACAGCAATATGGTGATCATGACGCAAGTCAACACGAGTGAGTTTTTAAACAATATTTATTCATGTGTTTTAATTTTCCAGATCAATTATGAAGAAATCATTCAATACATTCAATAATCAATGCAAACGGAATAATCAATGCCAACCCCATATTTTTCAGGCGATACAGATTCATAGCCTACAGGCAACTGGTCCGGTGGTGTTGGGGATATCTTGGGAAAGAAGTGAGGGTGATATTGCTTGCCTGTGCTGTGAGCCTCATCAGAGAAACATTCCCATCTGATCACTACAAGGGATTTTGCCTACCAAGATTAGATTTGTGATCAATGTTATTTAAATAAAGTTTTTTAAAATCATATATTGAGTTTATTAATGTGCATGTCAATTTTATAATTCTAATATTTCAGCATTCATCAAAGTCGGATCTCATATACATTAGAGTAATTTTTCTACCATTTTATGGTGTAAAATTCGTGTTCAATTTTTAAAAGCACATTTCTCTAAAAATCTTAGGCTTATATTTGTTTGTCTTAGCAAAATATGTTGCTTCCCTAACAATTGAAAGCTGAACTTTCATTGCTAATTGGAAATTTATTCTACTTTTACATGTTTGATTTTGAAAATCTAGATACATGTTGCTCAACAGCATCAGCTTTGATGGGACGCTGAAATTTGGCACTCAATGTTGCGGGAACTCTGGCTTGTACAGAGTGCCACTGCTCCAATAAGTGGGTTGGATCAACCAAGGTTTTGTCGAAAAGAGTATTCATCAGATCATCCACATATTCTGAAATAAAATTAATTTAATAAAAATTAGAAATCGAAAGCTCCTTGTAAGTGGTCGTGGAAATTCCAACGATACCGGCTGCATTTAGAACTCTGAGGACCTTGACATATGACGCCCCAGTGAAGAGAATGGCGGATGAAAGCTGTATGTTACCAGCTGGCATGTCCCTGATCATCGGCTGGCTGTGCCAGGATCGATCCTCAACACAATGTGGACAATGTTGTTTGATCACCAACAGAGAGCCTTTAGTGTGACTTGTTACCTCACATGGATGACTGCAATGAGGACAATTGCTGAATAATCAAATAAAAAAAAAAAAATCCACAGTATTTGAAGGTTGAGTGACAGTGGATAACATCTGCAAAAACAGTAGATCAACATAATTTCATTCCAGAGGTGTCAAATTGGATTACATATATAGAAATATAACTTGAGCAAACAGGCACAACCACCTCCCTATACAGCACTGAATATTTCATATTTGATTAGTATGAATACCCTAAAATTCTAATATTTGATAAGTTGTTAAGGCAATGAAATTCATTGCTTGTAAATAATTTTAGTAAATATTGGCAGTGGATATTAAAAAAAAGAAAACTTACCCTGTTTACTTCTCTTTTTCTGACAGCAGATCGCATCGGTAGATCACCCTTGCTTTTCACGCCACTGTCACTGACACTTGTCTGAGAGTGGGACTTTGAAATGAATGGATATATAGTTGGAACAGCCGATTTTTTTATCAGCAATCTTTTTGCTAATTTCATTTCAAATTACATCTTATTCTCAAAATCGCTGTCAACGAAATGTCTACTGCACATGTTGGGTGATTTACCGACATCATTCCAATTTTTTCGCGTTTTCTGAACGAATTTCACCCATGCGGTTCTGATTTTCCCAGGCAGGGGAAATTCATAAACACTCACCGCGTGCTCCTCCGGTATACCGTCGCACCCGTAGACAACACAACGCCAAACCATAATTAATTTGATCACTGAAATCCTAATCGTAATAAATACTCTATTTGTAATCCACAAGTACTCCTAGAAATATCCGTTATCGCCGAACGTAAACAACACGCAATGTCCGTCGAGTGTTTGCGGGTCGCTTCCTGACCTGACGTCACACAGTCAGTGGCCATTTTAGCCGCTGATCGCTTGGCAGAGTCAGACAGCTCTCAAGGAAATCATACTTCAATAGCGCATTGTCACCTTATGCGACATTTGTTGACACCAAAACATGTGCGGTTCAAATTAGCTCGTCTCACACAAAAATTTAAGATATGATTTAGCGATATTGAAATTTCGTCCGGCCGACGCCTTTAAATAGGACAAGCCTCTTTTAAAATGCTGAGTAACATGATTTTAGCCATTTTAAGTGGGACTAAATGTGGGGGTATCCTAATTTATTCCTCACCAGAAATTGCATGTTTTTAGAATTACATTTTATAATTTAAAAAGAAAAAAAGTCTTTCCTTCAGTTTTAATTGTTTAGTTATATTACTTGAATCTCCCAGTACTGTTAAAATTGATATTAAATATCCATATGTCCCAGTAAGTTGAAAAAAACCCCAAAACACATAGGCTTTTGTAGGGTGTCCCAATTTTTTCACGACACTGCACACGCACAATATTGGCAATTAAAGTGCAGTTATTTGGCATTATCTGTCCTTAATTATCTTTTTCTTTACTTTCCAAGTTTTGCCTCTACCAAATATTGACCATCCTTCATTTTTATGAAAGGACTGAAAGTTAAGTTTAATGTCTACTGTGAACTTACCAAACCGTCACAGAGTCAAACAAACCAGTAAAATCAACTGTCAATCATGTAATCTGTCCAGTTTGAAAAAAAATGACTACTTCCGCTTCGTACCAGGTGTGAGAAGAGCTTTGCCACAAACGTCTCCTACAGCGTATATCCCTTGTTGGCTGGTGTTCTGGAACTCATCCACAATGATATGGCCTCGTTCATCCATATCCACACCCTGACAAGCAGAAATAAAAACTCTTATTCCATTGTTTTAAATTACTCAGCAAGCAATGCTGAAAACTTCAACTAAAGTACTACTAGGATTAATAATGGTCTAGAGCAGGGACTATTTTTCATAAATTTCTGAGAAAAAAAAAACAAGTCAACTCTCTCAACTACAGTCCAGCTGCTCTGTTGAGTTTTAACTTGACCCAGACTTAATCTGTCATTGACAGCCGTGTTGGCCTTGATCAGCTGCTAACAAACACTGGACTTGAGCCAGAAAAAAACACACACACACACACACACACACACAAAAACCCACATGGCAGCTGTCTAGTCTTGTTTTCAGATTAACCCTCATTAAGGCTTAAGAGAATCCCAGTCCTACTCCACTCCTTTCATTCTTTCTAAATCCATGCTTCATATCATAGTATTACAATATAAAAACCTAAATTGTACTGGGTGTGGTCCTTGTCTGACGCAGTTTTTATGGGACTATGTGCACTTGATACACAAAAATTAACAGGGATATGCAGCGCTGCAGAGAAGGACAGAATTTGTGACAGAAAACACTAATTAATTCACGACTTAACTTCTTAATAACAGTTTGATCATAATTCTTTATTTACATGCTTAAAATTTTGATTTGTCATTTTTTTTATTATCTGTTATGACTGCTGACCATCATGAATTTTTCCTTCAATGAAGTTCATTCACAAAAACAAACGAAACAAAACCTTAATTAAATCCCTTTCTAGACAGATTGCAGCAAAGAGCCGTATTAAATGTACATTTTCTGTTTCATGATGAGCTGTGTACCATTTAGACCATTTCCATGACAACTAAGGTTTTCAATAAATTCTCTTGAGGGACAACTGCCTCTATTAAAAAAACAAAACAAACAAACAATATATTGTTGACTAAACACACAAATCAACAACACACTGAGTAAAGAGATATATAAGCAGACAGTTACCATCCCACTAAGGTTTAGTCCAGCTGTGTTTGGCTGCCTGCCGATGGCCCAGAGAAGACAGTCCACTTCCTGGATGGTGCTGATCTTCTCCGGTTCATTCTTCTTCTCTGGGTCTTTAGTGACGACCGTCACCTCCAGACCTTTCTCTGTTTTACTGATAGCCTTCACCTGTGAGTTCCTCCACAGATCTATACCAGAGTTCTGCAGCTCTTTGGTGCAGTTGGTACTTATGAAGGAATCAAAGTTCCTCAGAACCTACGGAGAGGAAAAGACAGACAAATATATTGCTGTTATGCCACAGCTGGACACATATTTAAAGATTATATTATTATATTATATTTAAAGAGACCAGTTTTGTGAATGTGTTTTACTTCTTACTGTTGTCTGGCGAATGACTAAAGATGTTTTTGAGCCCAGAGTGGAAAGAATGCCCGCCATTTCCACTGCAATATAACCAGCCCCCACAACCACGGCACGTCTGTCAGGACAACATCACTTTCAATTACAGGTACACATATTCCTACTGGAATTTAAAATAAAGAGATCAATTCAAAAGCTTACTTTGGCAGGGTTTCAAGTTCAAAGAAGCCATCACTAGTAATGCCCAGACTTGCCCCTGAAAATGTCAACAATTTAATTAAAACCAGATCGTCAACGGCAGAGTAGCTCATTCCGGCCTGATGAAATCACCCCGAGTGTGCTCAGATCTCTTGACCTTTGAACTTGACCTTGAGCACAACCTGGATGCAGACCCACCTGAGGATCACTGTGAGTGACTTTGGTCAGCATTGAGGCAAATACCTAAGAGGAGCAGCGATGCCCAAGAAATGTGGACTGATGGATGGAGTGCCATTGCATTAGCTCCTTTTGACTTTGCTGGAATGAACTAAAAATTGTCTAACAATGTGATTCAATAATATAAACCAAAGCGCAGCAAAAGCCTATTCTGGCTTACCTGGAACTTCATCATCAATCAAAACAGAAGGCTGCCCTCCAGTGGCAATGAGGATATGAGGTGCTGTGTACTTTCTTCCACTGACCTCCACAGTCGGTTCAGGGTCGTTTGTGAATCTGGCATAGCCCGTAATGGTTTGGATTTTAGCCTGAAATGGATAATTAGCTTGTTATATTATTTAACCCATAATTACCTCATCTCCTAATGCAAATCAAACAAAATTACTGCTTTTTTAAATCATTAAGTTTTGATGCATTATGGGAACAAAAATAGCAATCAGTTGAATTTACCTTGTCAAGATTGTTGCGGTAAATGCGATTCAGGTGACTAACATATGCATCCCTTTTGGCCTTGAGAGTTCTGCAGAAACGAAATTATACAGGCAGCTAAAGCACTGAACATCTTTTTAAACAACACTTGATGTACATACTGTACATAAGTGCTATTTACAAAAACCAAAATACTTAAAGTATATATTAAAGGTGTGTAAGATGTATGTGGCATGCCACATTCCAAGCCCATTAGCAAAGTAAGCTGAGACAATAAATAAGTCATCTGCAAACTCTTCATTTAACTGAAAAATAATACAAAGCTCACACATGAAATGTTAAAACTGAATTTGATGCCAACAGCATTTTACTGTATATAAAATGCTGGATAAATGACTTGAGTAATGTCTGAAAAAGTGCCAAGTATAATGTGAGGAAAATACATGGATGAACAAGATCCTAAAATTTTACCACCTGCTTTGGACCCAAGCTGATATGTATTCAAGATGCAAAGGCAAAGTAGTCCAACATATGAAAATCTCTAAATAATTTTTGGGACTCATGAACCTTGCATCTCCAGTTAAAGGAGACACTTTGGCTTAGTATTATGTACAAATTAAAAACAAACAGCATCCATGTAATATGGAGTCTATTAGTGCACACCTAAAAGGTTTGTAAATTCTGAAAAGGTGTTGAAGGGACATATATCGGCTGTTATCCAGGCTATATATTTTTAATTGTTCAGGGAAGACTGCATATTTCTGCAATACAATGCTACACAAACAGTGCTGTGAAAAAGTGTTTGCCCCTTCCTGATTTCTCATTTTTTTGTATGTTTGTCACACTTAAATGGTTCAGAGTCTCAGTTTTCCCAGAAACCATCTTGATAATCCCCCAAACTTTTGGGAAAATACTCTGTAGACTGACAAGACAAAAGTTGAACTTTTTGGAAGGTGTGCGTCCTATTACATCTGGTGTAAAAGTAACAGCATTTCAGAAAAAGGAACACCATGCCAACAGTAAAATATGGTGGTGGTAGTGTGATGGTCTTGGGTGGTTTTGCTGCTTCTGGACCTGGAAGACTCGCTATGGTAAATGGAACCATGAATTCTGCTACCAAAAAATCCTGAAGGAGAATGTCCGGCCATCTGTTCGTGACCTCAAGCTGAAGCACACTTGGGTTCTGCAGCAGGACAATGATCAAAGACACACCAGCAAGTCCACCTGTGCATGGCTTAAGACAAACAAAATGAAGACTTTGCAGTGGCCTAGTCAAAGTCCTAACCTGAATCTGATTGAAATGCTGTGGCATGACCTTAAAAAGGTGGTTCATGCTCAAAAACCCTCCAATGTGGCTGAATAACAACAATTCTGCAAAGATAAGTGCACCAAAATTCCTCCACAGTGCTGTAAAAGACTCATTGCCAGTTCTTGCAAATGCTTGATTGCAGTTGTTCCTGCTAAGGGTGGCCCAACCAGTTATTAGGTTTAGGGAGCAATCACTTTTTCACACAGGGCCATGTAGGTTTGGATTTTTTTCCCCTTAATCATAAACACCTTCATTGAAAAACTGCATTTTGTGTTTACTTGTGTTATATTTGTCTAATATTTAAATTTGTCTGATGATCTGAAACATTTAAGTGTGACAAATGTACAAAAAAAAATGAGAAATCAGGAAGGGCGCACTTTTTCATACCACTGTACATTTTGCACATGTCACACTGTTTTTAAAGATTCAGCATGCTAAAGAGAACCCTGATGCAAAAATGTGGCCACCTCTTGCCAAATATCAAACTTCTAATTAAAAAATATCCAAAGACAGTCTCAGTAGGACATGGAACCAGACGGTCAATGATAGAGTAGCTCATGCTAGCTTGTCGAAATCACCCAGGGATGCTCAGATCTCCTGGCCGTTGACCTTAACCTTAAGCACAGCCTAGATACAGACTCATCTAGGTGTTAAAGTCAAGGTCAGTGGCCTAGAAGGAGTAACTTTTTTCGTGAAATCATAAATGCCATGATCTTCTGACCTTTGACAATGACCTTGACCTCAACCTGGATGCAGACCTACCTGAGGGTCATTGTGAGTAAGTTTTGTGAGCATTGAGGCAAATGCCTTGGAAAAGTACATCCTGTTTGAAGCCTTGCAATGGCAAAGTACATTGGATATAAAAAGTCTGCACACCCCTGTTCAAATGCCAGGTTTTTGTGATGTAAAAAAATGAGACCAAGACAAATCATTTCAAAACTTTTCCCCCCACTATTGTGACCTATAACCTGTACAACCCAACTGAAAAACAAACTTTTAAATCTTTTAAGGGGGAAAAAAATACAATAACCTGGTTGCATAAATATACACATCCTCTTACAACTGGAGACGTGGCTGTGTTCAGAATTAACCAATCACATTCAAACTCATGTTAAATGGGAGTCAGCACACACCTACCACCATTTAAAGAGCCTCTGATTAACCCCAAATAAAGTTCAGCTGTTCTAGTAGGCTTTTCCTGACATTTTTGTAGTCACATCTTACAGCACAAGCCATGGTCCACAGACAGCTTCCAAAGCATCAGAGGGATTTCATTGTTCAAAGGTATCAGTCAGTAGAAGGGTATAAAACAGGCGTCACCAAGTGGTGGACTCCGGTCCAGATCTGGACTCCGAGAGTCCTCTGTCCGGACCCCGAAGCCTTTTGATACAATTTGGAGAAAAGGGAGACTGTTTTATTTTGGTGGAGAAAAAAACGGAAAAAGTGGAACTGAACTTCTGCATCGGCGACCGCCCAACAGAGTATGGCACAAGCCCTTGGGCGCTCTCCTGCTGCAGACTGCCCTCTTCACTGTCCCATGAACACCACTCTCTGCAGAGACTCTGTGGCTCCAACTGTTCCAGAGAGTATACAGTGGGTTGCAAAATCAGGTTCGCTGCAGGCGCCCCTGCCCCCCCACATACACATACGCAAGGCTGACATCCACCCCAGACAGACCGGTGTGTACCCACAAAAAGAAGCGCTGTTGTCAGCCGAGAGTAGCCCATGCTGGGATGCAAAGGTGAGGTCGCTGGTTATCACGTAAAAACTCGGTAAACGCGCCGTGTGTTACTGAACATATAAAGTTCCACCACCCCTCTCCCTGTAACCATGGAGTTACAGCTCCATCCATGCTGTAACAGAGTTTACTGTTGATTAAAAAAAAATGTCAAGGAATTCTGTCCTGAAATTATATTTTGCGTCCATTTTTTTTTTTGGTCTTAATTTGAAACTGTTCTTCTGCACTGAAAAAATTGTATAGAGGTGGACTTTTGTGAAATTTTGTTTTTTTAGATAGTAATCTTTTTATTAATGCAATACAATTTAGTTTGTGGTCTCCTGTAAAACATTTTTAGGATTTTAGTTGTAGATTTTAGAATTTTAGACCTATTTATTTGGGGTCAACCAACACATTTAGTATTCTCCTGTTTTATAAAATTTTATATTACGTTTTGTTTGAAATTGAACAAAGAATTCATTTAAATATTTTTTCATTTAAAAATTAATATAGAGCTAAAAGCAGCTAAAACATGAGCGTAATAAAATAATGTGTGAAAGCAAGTTAAATGATATTGGCCTGTCTGTAGACAGCTGTGGTCTTCTAAAAGAATGTCACTGAAAGGATGACAGTTCTTAAAAGTACATTTTGAGATAAATTTGTCCATGTTTATTTTTTTATTTAACCTTTATTTATACAGTGCAGTTCCAATGAGAGGAAACCTCTCTTTTTCAAGGATGCCCCGTTCACATTCACACCAGGAAGCTGCCCAGTGGCCAGTGAGCAGCTCCACTGGAGCAGTTGTGGTTCAGGGCCTTGCTCAAGGGCACCACAGTGGGGTTAAGGAGGGTGAGGCAAACACTGCTTTGTTATCTGTCGCACCCAGACCTAATCCTGCTGGTCCAGGGATCGAACTCGTGACCCTCCGCTCACATCCCTAACCATTAGGCCACCACTGCCCACCATGTGTCAGATTTCTCTTCCATTTGTTTTAATAAAAGATGTAGGAAGTAAATTCATGGGTCATTGTAAATACTTTGCTTTAAAGGGCCAAGTTCACACAGTGGGAGGGAAAAATCTTGAATAGAAAAAAAATGCATCAAGATGCATAGAGAATCGTTTTAGAATCAAGTCGGAGTTCTGAATCATAATCAAATTATGAGGTGCCTAAAAATTCCCACACCAAGTTCAGACCTCGGCTGGGGAGGAGGACCGACTTATAAGATAAGATAAGATAAGATAAGCCTTTATTAGTCCCACAATGGGGAAATTCCAGGATTGCAACAGCACAGGGATAGCAACACTCAGAGCAACAATCAGAAGGCAAGAAAAAACAAGAGCAGCTAGTATACATATGTACATATTACTATAAATATATATATATATATACTGTATATATATATATACACTGTATATATATATATAGACACACAGTGCGGAGCATTGTGGTTGGTGGATGTGCAGCAGAAAGTCTAAGCTCTCTCTCCGCGGATGCGGCGGGCCAGCTGGATGTCTTTGGGCATGATGGTGACCCTCTTGGCGTGGATGGCGCACAGGTTGGTGTCCTCGAAAAGACCCACCAGGTAGGCCTCGCTGGCCTCCTGCAGAGCCATGACGGCGGAGCTCTGGAAGCGCAGGTCGGTCTTGAAGTCCTGAGCGATCTCCCTCACCAGGCACTGGAAGGGCAGCTTACAGATGAGCAGCTCTGTGGATTTCTAGTAGCGACGGATCTCTCCCAGAGCCACGGTACCGGGCCTGTAACGGTGAGGCTTCTTCACTCTGCCGGTGGCCGGAGCGTTTTTCTGAGCAGCCTTGGTGGCCAGCTGCTTCTGGGGGCTTTTCCTCCAGTAGATTTACGGGCGGTCTGCTTGGTTCTTGCCATCGCTCTTTATTATTCTGTCTTATATTTCTTGCACGTCGCCTAAACTCCAGCCCGGCACTCGCGTCATTTTCGCTTCAGTTCCCCGGTATGTCGAGTTTTTCCGTTAGCACCGGGTGGCGGTTGAGTGCAAGCTAGTTCTTTCCTGCTGTATCGTCTCCTGCTGAACAGTGGCTCCGTCCGCCGACTCGGGAGACCTTTGGGGCGAGCTGTGTGTCCGTGATATATATAGAGTGAAAGGTGTGCCGGATCAGAAAGAAGAAGGGAGATAAAAAGACTCAGAATTGAGCCGCTGTTGCAAAAGGCAGCCAACTCGTGTGGCGCCGGAACCGGAAGATCGGACCTTTTGCAGTTTTAGTTGGTGACCCCTGGTATAAAAGAATTTCCAAGCCATTAAATATACCATGGAACACAGTGAAGATGGTCATCACAAAGTGGAGAAAATATGGCACAACAGTGACATTACCAAGAACTGGATGTCCCTCCAAAATTGATGAAAAGATGAGAAGAAAACTGGTCAGGGAGGCTGCCAAGAGGCCGACAGCAATGTTGAAGGAGCTGCAGGAATTTCTGGCAAGTACTGACTGTTTAGTACATGTGACAACAATCTCCCGTCTTTTTCATATGTCTGGGCTATGGGGTAGTTGTGGCAAGATGGAAGCCTTATCTTATGAAAAAAACATCCAAGCCCAGCTACATTTTGCAAAAACACATTTGAACTCTCCCAAACTCATGTGGGAAAATGTGTTATGAGCCGATGAAACCAAGGTTGAACTTTTTGGCCACAATTTCAAAAGGTATATTTAGCACAAATACAACACTGCTCATCACCAAAAGAACACCATACCTACAGTGAAGCATGGTGGTGGCAGCATCGTGCTTTAGGGCTGTTTTTCTTCAGCTGGAACTGGGGCCTTAGTCAAGGTGGAGGGAATTATGAACGGTTCCAAATAAGATAAGATAAGATAAGATAAGCCTTTATTAGTCCCACAACAGGGAAATTCCAGGATTGCAACAGCACAGGGATAGCAACACTCAGAGCAACAATCAGAAGGCAAGAAAAAAACAAGCAAGCAAGAGCGGCTAATATACATATGTACATATTACTATAAAATAAATATATACACACACACACACAGACACACAGTGCAGAGCATTGTAGCTGGATGGAATAAATATATGAGTATATGAACACACAGTGCAGGGAAAAGCCAGTGTGAACACACAGTGCAGAGCATTGTAGCTAGATGGAATAAATATGTAAATATATAAACACCCACAGTACGGAGCATTGCAGCTAGGTGGAATAAATATGCAAGTATATAAACACACACAGTGCGGAGCAATGTAGCTAGATGGAATAATATGTAGATATATAAAAACACAGTGCGGAGCATTGTAGCTAGATGGAATAAATATGTAAATATATAAACACACACAGTGCAGAGCATTGTTGCTAGATGGAATGAAACAGCATAACCGTCTACTTAGTTATCCTACATGGTATGATTATGTGCCCATACATATTCTCACCCTCCATAGCGACCGGTATGTTCCTAGTTGTATGCCGGAGGGGACCATTGTGTAAGTCTATTGCATCTTTTGCATTCAAAAAACTATTAGTTTGTTACGTCTTTTTGCTATCTCTGCGAGCAGCCCTGCTTAGGTTGTACAGTCTGACAGCCGTTGGTAGGAAGGACCTACGAAACCTCTCGGTTGTGCACCTGGGATGATGTAGTCTGCTGCTAAATGAGCTCCTCAGTGCATCCAGTATGTCCTGCATAGGGTGGAACTCGGACTCCAGCAGAGATGACAGTTTAGCCACCGTCCTTCTCTCTCCTATCTCCTCCATCGGATCAAGGCGCTGCCCCAGGACAGAGCTAGCTTTCTTAATCAGTTTGTTCAGTCTCTTCCTATCGGCTGCAGTAATGCCACTGCCCCAGCAGACCACTCCAAAAGTGATGGCTGATGCCACCACCGTGTCATAGAATGACTTCAGCAGCGCCCCTTGTACACCAAAAGACCTGAGTCTCCTCAGCAGGAACAGCCTGCGCTGTCCCTTCTTGTAGAGTGCGTCAGTATTGTGTGACCAGTCTAGTTTATTGTTCAGATGAACACCCAGGTACTTATAGGATGTCACCATCTCGATGTCTGTTCCCTGTATATTTACTGGTGCTGTGAGGGGCTGCCCATGCCTGCGGCAGTCCACCACCAGCTCCTTAGTTTTCCTCGCGTTGATCTGGAGGCAGTTCCGATGGCTCCAGTCCACGAAGTCCTGGATAAGCCCTCTGTACTCAGCTTCATCTCCATTGGAGATGAGGCCAACGATTGCAGAGTCGTCAGAGAGCTTCTGTAGATGGCAGTGTGTTGTGTTGTGTGAGAAGTCTGCAGTATAAAGAGTGAACAGGAAGGGAGCCAGCACCGTTCCCTGGGGGGCCCCCGTGCTACTGATGATCGTGTCGGAAACACAGTCCCGGGTTCTTACAAACTGAGGCCGGTTCGTGAGGTAGTCCAGGATCCATGATGACAGGTGCTGGTCCACCCCTGCTCGCAGCAGCTTGTCCTTCAGGATCATCGGTTGGATGGTGTTGAAAGCACTGGAGAAGTCAAAGAACATGATCCTCACCATATTCCCGGGCTTCTCCAGGTGGGACAGAGAACGGTGAAGGAGGAAGATCACCGCATCCTCCACCCCAATGCCATGCTGGTAGGCGAACTGGAGTGGATCCATCGCTGGTTCCACCAGGGGGCGGAGGTGAGCAAGGAGCAGTCTCTCCAGGGTCTTCATCAAGTGGGACGTCAAGGCCACCGGTCTGTAGCTGTTCAGGTCTTTGGGGTGGGAAGTTTTTGGTACAGGTACCACACAAGATGTTTTCCACAGCTGTGGTACCCTCCCCAGTTTCAGGCTCATGTTGAAGATATACGTCACAATCCCACACAGCTGGTCTGCACAGGACTTGAGGAGCTTTGCGCTGATGCCGTCCGGTCCCGGCGCCTTCCTCGCTTTGATCTTCCTCAGCTCCGTCCTCACCTGGGTCTCGGTCAGGGTCAGGATGGGGGGCTGTGTGTTGGGAGTGGGGGGGTGTTGGTGGAGTGGGGAGTGGGCAGCAGGACTTGATTTCTTTAGAGGCAGCAGTGGTTGTTGTGCAGACAGGGGGGAGGGCGGTTGGTCAAATCTATTGAAAAACAGATTCAGGTTGTTCGCCCACTCCCTGTCCCCCGTGGCCTGGGGGGAGGTATTCTGGAGCCCCGAGATGGTTTTGAGGTTTCTCCAGACCCCGCTGATGTCGCTCTGTTGCAGCTTGTCCTCCATCTTCTTCCTGAAGCTGTCCTTGCCTTCTCTGACCTTTCTCCTCAGCTCCCTCTGTACGGACTTCAGCATCTCCCTGTTCCCTGACCTGAAGATCCTCTTCTTCTCTCTCAGAAGTGTTTTTATCTCAGGGTTGATCCAGGGTTTGTTGTTTGAGTGACGCCGTATGGTCTTGGTGGGAACGGATTTGTCCACACAGAAGCTGAGATAGCCCGTGAAGGTGTGAATGAGGCCATCGATGTCCTCACCATGTGGATCGCAGAGCTGCTTCCAGGCGGTGGCTTCAAAACAGTCCTTTAGAGTGTCCATTGTCTCCTCAGACCATAACTCCACAGTGTGCATGGCCGGAGGTTGTCTGTGCACTAGGGGTTTGTACACCGGCCGGAGATGAACCAAGTTGTGATCCGATCTCCCGAGTGGGGGGTGTTGTGATGAGGTGTACGCCTCCTTAGTGTTTGCGTAGAATAAATCCAGTGTTTTATTGTCTCTAGTGTGGCATGTGACATACTGGGTGAACGTGGGTAGAATGGGAGATAGTGAAACATGGTTGAAATCGCCTGAGATGAGGAGAAGAGCATCTGGGTGTTCTGTCTGCAGCCTGCTGGTTACTGAATGGATGACGTCACGCGCTGTCCCAGCGTTCGCCGTCGGATTTGCATAAACAACAATGCAGATCACGTGTGAGTGTTCTCTCGGGAGATATGTAGGCCTCATGCTAACAGCTAGCAACTCAATGTCTTTGCTGCAGTGTCGTTGTTTAACAGTGATATGTCCCGGTCTGCACCAGTTGTTGTTAACATACATTATCACTCCACCGCCCCTAGTTTTGCCACTGTCTGGTGTTCGGTCAGCTCGTATCATGTGAAAACCCTCCAGCTCAATGTTAGCATCTGCTGCTAGTTCAGTTAGCCACGTCTCAGTAAACAAAAGGAGAGAGCACTCCCGGTATGTGCAATCATAACGGGAGATAGCCGCTAGCTCATCTAACTTTCCCAGTATCGACCGTACATTTCCCATGACAACAGATGGAAAGGAGGGTCTGTACCTTATATTTTTTGTCCTCCGCCTTACTCCAGCCCGGCAGCCGCGGTGTTTTCGCCTCAGTTCTCTCGGTATGTCGAGTTTTTCCAATGGGACCGGGTGGCGGTTGAATGCTAGCAGCTCTTCCCTGCTGTATTGTATCCTGCTATAAACAGTGGCTCCGTCCACCGGCTCAGGAGACATTTGGGACGATCTGTGTGTCCGTGATATAAGTGGGGTGAAAAAAAAAGACGAATCAAAAGAGAGAGGAAGGGAAAAAGACTCGGAATCGAGCCGCTGTTGCAAAAGGCAGCCTACTCGTGTGGCGCCGAGAGGAAAAAAAAAAAAAAAAAAAAAAAATACCAGTCAGTGTTGGCACAAAACCTTCAGGCTTCTGCTAGAAAGCTGAAGAGGAACTTCATATTTCAGCACAACAATTATCCAAAGCACACATCCATATCAACAAAAAAATGGCTTAACCAGAAGAAGATTAAGGTTTTGGAATGGCCCAGTCAGAGTCCAGACCTGAATCCAATTGAACATCTGTGGGGTGATCTGAAGAGGGCTGTGCTCAGGAGATGCCCTTGCAATCTGACAGATTTGGAGCGGGCAAATATTACCACATCAAGATGTGCCACACTGATAGACTCCTACCCAAAAAGACTGAGTGCTGTAATAAAAGCCAAAGGTGCTGCAACAAAGTACTAGTTTAAGGGTGTACATATTTATGCAATTGGGTTATTTTAAGTGTTTTATTTTTTTATTTTTCCCCTTAAAAGATTTGAATTTGTTTTTCAATTGGGTTGTACAGGTTATAGGTCACATTAATGGTGGAAAAAGTTTTGAAATGATTTATCTTGGTCTCATTTTTTCCCATGACAAAAACCTGGCATTTGAACAGGGGTGTGTAGACTTTTTATATCCACTGTACTGTCGATGAAATGTTAGGTGTTGTCTTGGCCTCATGATGTCAAAATGTGAACAGCATGATGAAGAGGACTGTTCAAATACCAATTCTAATGGAACCAGAACATTTATTGGTTGATTCATGGATCAAACACCTGTTGTAAATTTTGCTGTTTGGCACTTTGATAGAAAACAGCAAGTTATGCAAAAAGTACTGAAACATTGAACAGTTGGAGATGTACATTCAAATGGTTAGAGAAGGTCAAATTAAGTTCACCTGTAAAGGTTATAGTGCATCTTAGGCTGCATTCAGACCAGAATAGTCCAGGGGCCTCGGTTCGACTGGGTGGGGAATGCAGAGAATTTTCACATCTTTGTTTGGTTTGCATTCACACTGCAGCGGACCAAACTACCTGGACAACATCACACAGTTACAACAACTGCTCGTTTGGGGCACTGCAGCTGAAACCACCACTGACCAGGACGAAAAATATCTTGGCGAAGAAGAAAAATCACGCTCATCGACTGGCCAGGACCAAAAGCAGAAATCCGATCCCTTCAGCCGGGCTGTCCGCCACAAACAAGACATTTTTTTAAACTTTTCTCCTTGGCTTTCACTGGTAAAAGGATTTCTCGGATTTGCGCAGTTGTCTTTATTGTTATTTTCTACCCAAAATGTACAATGGTAAACGGCACTTCCTCTTCTCAGACTGCGTGTTGTATGGTTACACAAATGCCGAGAGGCACTTCCACCCTTTGGTCAGCTGGATACTCCATTTGGATTCACACTGCAAGTGGAGCACACCAGACTTCGTTTGCAAGAGAACCAAGACCCCCATTTTCAGGGGGACCAGACTTTCAGGGGCACGAGAGTTCCAACGCACGTTCAGACTGCACCAAACGAATTGAACTATCCACGGAAGCCACTGTTTGGTCCGGATCAAACAGAGGCCATCTGAATGCACCCTTAGGTGCATCCTGAAATTTCACCTGCAAGCTGAATATCCCTAACTTGCTGTGGGTAGTGTAGCCCACCTTTAAAGCACTTGGGGTGCTGCAATGACAAATTCTTCTCTGAGGGCCTTTAAAGGCATACATGCCATTTCCTCCTACTTCAGCGCTCTTAGCAGTTTGAAATAGACAACAAAATGTGCCATTTGTTAAAAAAGCTGACGTGAGCCATGTGGGAAGGGCGGTCAGTGCTGTCTGCAGCTGACTGGCCAGCCGGCTAAATCTGTACTCTAACTTGACAGTGAATGAGGCTGTGGCCACCAAACTTGGTACACAAGTTGGCCTTGGCACTAGCCCCTATGGCTACACTTTTGGGATTAAAAGGTCAAAGTCACAGGATCATCAAAGGTCAAGAGCCATCTTGGCCCATTGTGCCTTCATTATAAAAAGCCTAAGTCAGGCATGTCCAAAGTCCGGCCCGGGGTCCAAATGCGGCCCGTGTTCAAATTTCCACCGGCCCGCAGCTTCTGTCATAAAATCAATAATTTGCAGCCTGCCAGCACTGTTGACCACAGTATAAAATACATGCGTACAAAAAAGCTATTTTATATTTCACCAGATGATGGCAGTAGCCCTTTGGCTGCACTCCAGCTGTGTGACCCTTGTGTGACCCTTTCCAGCACATTACTAAAATGGCGACTGTAACTAAAAAAAAAGGAAAGTTGACAGCAAGGGCCGGCGTTTCCCGGACAAGTGGAAATTGGAGTATTTTTTCACTGAAATACTTAACAACTGTGTCTGCCTAATTTGCCAAGAGACTGTGGCTGTTTTCAAGGAATTCAATATCAAGAGGCATTACCAGACGAAACATGCTAATTACAACAAGCTAACTGGAAACAAACATGGCGAAAAGTTGAAGCAACTAGAAGATGTTTTAACAGCACAGAAGCGCTTTTTCACAACAGCCAGTGAGTCAAATGAAAATGCCACAAAAGCGAGCTACGAGGTGGCAATGCTGATTGCCAAGCACTGCAAACCTTTTACTGAGGGTGAATTTATTAAAGACTGCATGATGAAAATGGCGGAGAAAATTTGTCCTGAGAAGAAGCAAGAGTTTGCCAATGTTTGCCTGGCACGTAACACTGTGGTACGGAAAATTGAAGATGTTTCATCTGATATTAAGAGACAGTTAGAGGCAAAAGGAGTAGAGTTTGACTTTTTTTCGTTAGCCTGCGACGATAGCACGGATGCATCCGACACTGCTCAGTTACCGAAGAGGAGTAGACAATGAAATGAACGTGAGTGAAGAGCTCCTTGACCTCCAGAGCCTTAAGGACCAAACAAGAGGAATAGATTTATTTGTTTCCGTTTGTTCCGCCATAGATGACATCAAACTACCATGGAATAAAGTCACTGGGATTATTACGGATGGCGCACCTGTCATGGCTGGTGAGCAAAGTGAATTATCAACGCTAGTCTGTAACAAAGTCAGTGAAGAAGGAGGCAAAGCTATAAAACTCCACTGTATTATTCACCAACAAGTTCTGCCAAACATCTGAAATATGATCATGTTATGAAACCGGTGATAAAGGGTATTAATTATATTCGCTCCAAAGCCCTGTGCCACCGCCAGTTTCAACAGTTTCTACT
The DNA here is from genome assembly GCA_020510985.1 of Pholidichthys leucotaenia. Lineage (NCBI taxonomy): Eukaryota > Metazoa > Chordata > Actinopteri > Cichliformes > Pholidichthyidae > Pholidichthys > Pholidichthys leucotaenia. The sequence goes on from CM035840.1 coordinate 390,925,845, forward strand.
CGGCATCCAGGCTGAATATGGAGATGATGTGTATCACAACGACGTAAGATGGCTCAGTCGGGGGTCTGCACTGCAGCGCTTCTACTGTCTTAGGGAGGAAATTGGACAATTCTTGGCAAAAAAAGGAACAGCCGATGCTAGAACTATCTGATCCTATTTGGCTGGCTGATTTTGGATTTTTAGTTGACATAACACGACATCTGAATGTGCTGAACACGAGCCTTCAGGGGCAAAATGCAGTGGTAAGCCAACTGTATTCACACATCAAAGCCTTTGGGACCAAGATGCTACTTTTCCAAAGGCACCTGTCACAAACGCAGCCCAATACCACACATTTCCCATCGCTGCAGGAAATAATGACTGGTTTTCCACAGAACAATATCAGTGCGCAAATGAGGAGGTATGCAGCAGACATCTCATCTCTGGCTGAAGTTTCAACGGCGCTTTCGGGATTTTGAAGCTATTGAAAAGGAGATCACACTTTTTTCCTCTCCTTTCTCCGTGGACCCTGATGAAGCTCCAGACCACCTGCAGCTGGAGCTCATTGAGCTGCAGTGTGACGCCGAGTGTCACAGTCAGCACCAACAGCTCCCTCTTGTCAACTTTTACCGCCAGCTGGATAAAGGTAGATTCCAAGAGATTCGAACATTTGCTAAGAAAATGCTGAGCTTGTTTGGCTCAACATACTTGTGCAAGAAGACATTCTCGGTTATGAACATTAACAAGAACCGCGTGAGGACGAGACTAAGTGACTCTCACCTGTGTGACATCTTGTGCAATAAAACCACAGTTTTTGAGCCAGACCTGGCCTATTTACTGCAGTCGAGATCTCAGTATCACCCTTCACATTAGTGCAGGAAAGTTATTTGTTTAGTCTTCTGAGGTGAATAAATTCTAAAATCTCAGTGTATTGATTTTTTTTGTGATGATCAAAACCACAGTTTTGAATATGTGCCGAGTCTTTTTAATCCATGTATCATTTGTTCTTTTGTTTTTGAATTGACAATCAAACTGGGTCTTGTAAACCCGACAAATTAAATATCAAAATCAATTTTGATCCGGCAGCCCGTTTTTCCATTTTGTATTTTCGATCCGAGTCTAAAATTGAAATCATGAAAAACACGACCTTTTTCGTTTTTGATATCCGATTAGAAATCAAATAGTATATTTTGGTTTTTTGATTTTTGATGGTCAATTGAAAAAAACCAAAGAACGAGCGATACAAGGATTCATATAGCCCAGAATGTTTTGTACTTCTGAATAAGATAACTGTTGGTGTTATTTTCCTGTTCACATGTTTTGAATTTAGAAGTTTACAGTGAGCATTTAATAGTGAATATTATGTAATGTTTCAAATTAATATAAATATGTTTAATCTTACCAAAGGTTTTTTTCCCCTGACACACATTTTCTTCATTTTATGTGGTCTTCAAATATGAAAGGCAGAGTGATTTTGTTAAAAACCTGTTTAGATTTATTTGTGTTCTGTGTGAAGAAATGAAAAGTATTCCATTTGCAATAAAAATTTAATGAAATAGTTCATTTGCATTTAATGTTAATGGTTCAACGAATGTCAGGCTGAATGGTCGGCCCCCACACATTTTCTCCTCACCAAATCTGGCCCTCTTTGCAAAAAGTTTGGACACCCCCTGGCTTAAGTCATGCCCCCTCTACTTCCGCATATGGGACTTTAAATCTGAAAAAAAAAAAAAAATCTCCACTGAAGTTAATGGCAAGAGAGAAATTATCTTTTGATCCCACATATGATTGTCAATATAAAACATAATTTTCTACATAAATATTGGTGTAGGTTGCTGTCTAACTGTTAAGGTATAATGTTGTGAAAATACATAAATTGAAAGACTACAAACACAGATTTGCGTAAGGTTATGTCATTGTTTCAACGAGCAGCCAGGGGGAAGTAATCAACAGTCCTCTGCATCAGCTGCAGCTCCCAAAGTACAATACAATACATTTGTGCTGTTTTTTCTCCTCTTTGGATGCTTTTTCATCGGTTAGGAAACAAGAGGTGAGCTTTCAGAGGGAAACCGCCATAATCGGGTTTGGTGACGTGCGTAGTCTGAGACAAGGAAATGTGTAGTCCACTAAGCAGTTTCACAAAAACTAAATATTACTCTTCTGTTAGGCAGCATTATTCATACAGAAAATTATCTTTTAAACTGACAAACATGTGTAACTTGTGGCAAAATTCATTCGGGATCAAATGATAATTTCTCTCTTGCCATTCACTTCAATGGAGGTTTTTTCTGATTTCAGGTCCCGTATGCAGAAGTAGAAGGGACGTAACTTAGGCTTTCTATTGCAATAAGGGACAAGAAATTTTAATGCAAGTTAGAACTGGGTATTTCATATCTGGTGAAGGTGTCAGACAGAAGGTGAAGGCTTTGACCTTGAAGATCGGTACGATGTGAATCTAGGTTACCATTAGGTCACAAAGTTTTTAAAAAAAATTACTTTATGGCTTATTTCCATGATTATTGTAAATGCTGTAAAGTAAAAATACTTTTAAATTTAGCTTAGCATTATTTTTTCACACCCAAAGGAAGTATTAGAAGGAAATTTAGGCACTGATGCCAATTATGCTTTTGAATGTTCTATACATTGTGTAAATCTAGGCCTGCAAAAGGTGTAGGTCTGCATCTTGGTTGAGTGCTTTCTACTATTCCCTGTTGCCAAGCAGTCATCAATGTACAACTAAGGTAACTGATTTGTCAACACAAAGGCATGAATATGAAGTTTTCTTTCCTTCTTTTCACTGATATCACTGTAGCAGCTCCTGCATCCCCATTTCAGCAGACAGACAGTTCGCTCAACCCACAAGAGGCATTTTCCTCCTGTTTTATGTAAATGCTTACATGCACACATGATTATTATGAGGAAGTTGATGAGCATTGTGAGATATCAGTTTGTACTGTACTGTGGGAGAAAATTAACCCTTACTGTGGCAAGATTTCATGGATAGATAGCGCCCCCACTGGCACAGGCGCAGCACAGTGCCTGCCATGTGATGTTATATGACGTGGACAAAAACTCCCCAGATGATTTACGTAAGCTGTACAAAGGATTCCACCTCACAAGGTGGCAGATACGTATAACTTACTGCTCTTGCCTTGGAGGACTTATGGCGGACATAGAACCATCCTGAAACCTCACCAGAAAAGAAGAGTTTGTAAACAAATCTAGATCTTACTCAATCGCAAGACTGAGGAAGCAGACTGAGGAAGCATTTGCTCCCGAATTTGCCAACTATGATTCTAAAAAGAGATTATTTAGCTTATGAAGGTAAATATCTACATTTTGTGATAACAGAGAGTGGGCGAAGCTGGTTGATGTTCACCTGCTATCGACGCCATCGCCATGTGACTGGGTAGAACAATCGCGCCGGTTCCATGTCATCATATACGATAAATAGCGGCGGAATAAAAGTGAAATTGAGGTGGAATAATCGTAACAGTTTCTGGATGTGAGGGGGAAAACAAAATGACCGACAGAAGAGAAAATAATGACCAGGATGCCGCAAAAGGATGAAGCGAGGGAGCTGCCAGGCCAGCGGTAAGTCTGATGAATTTATTTGTTTGTTGACATTCTACTAATGTTCTGGTTCATATACATTGAAGAGAAGATAACAAAAACCCAAAACAAGAAACGGTGACAAAAAGCAAAACCATTCTTTGTGTAAATATGTCCAAAAGTCCATTTTTGACTGAAAGTTATGTAATTCGATATTGCTGCCGTGGCATTATGCAAATTAGATGCATAAATTTACTCCTATCTCAAACTTTGTATCAAATTCTACATCTTTCTAATTTACAGTCAGCCATTATCTCTCACCATTTTCAAGTTATAGCCTTGGAAATCTCTGACATCTGGACTGAATATTTTCTTGAAAAAATCTTGACCACTAGGGGCTTATGGCGTAACGGAGCGCCTGTGCCAGTCATTGGGCTAAGTGATAAAACAGTTTCTCAACATCCAATCTGATGCTGATTTTGTCATCATGCACTTGTAAAGCAGGCTTTATAAATTTTCATTTAAAAATATTACAGCGTCCAGAGGAGGTTTAAAGACAGCATTTCCACCCATCTACACTACTCTCAAAAAATTAGGGATATTTGGCTTTTGGGTGAAATTTATGTAAAATGTTCACGCTACAGTGATATTATATCATGAAAGTAGGGCATTTAAGTAGAAGCATGCAATGGTGAGTTCTTCATCTCAAACAATTTACTGAAACAAAAGGCAGCAACAGTGGTAGGTATACCACAACAAAAATGTCAATGTCTCAATAACTTGTCCTGCGCACTTGAGCATCAATTACAGCTTGGCAACATCGTCTCATGCTGTTCACAAGTTGACTTATGGTCTGCTGAGGCATGGCATTCCACTCTTCTTAAAAGGTGGCCCTCAGGTCATTGAGGTTGTGGGGTGCAGGGTTACGAGCCTCTATACAGTGACTCAGCTGATCCCATAGGTTTTCTATGGGATCAGGTCTGGAGAAAGTGCAGGCCATTCCATCTGAGGTACCCCTGCCTCCAGCAGCCATTCCCTAATGATGTGACCTTGATGAGCTGGAGCATTGTTGTCCATGAAGATGAAATTGGGCCCGTGTTGTTCATGCAGGGGCACAATGACTGGATTAATGATGTTATTCAGGTAGTATTGGCTTGTCACTGTATCATTCACAAGGTGTAGGGCAGTTCTGTATTATGTATACTCGACACACCTGCCCAGACTTTAACACGGTGACAATAGTGGCCATCATTTCTGCTCAACGTGAATCGACTTTCATCAAAGAACAGCACTGAGGCCCACTGGTCCCTTGTCCAATGTAAATGCTCCCTGGTCCGTGCAAATGATGATGCCTGTGCCTGGTGGTGTGGTCAGGTACCCTTGCAGGTCATCTAGCATGCAGACCACGCTGATGTAAACGGTTTCGACTGGTCTGATGTGACACTTGGGTGCCTCTCACCTCCCTTAAATGTTCCTGGAGTTGAATGGCATTCGTCATCTGGTTCCACAGGGCACTGTTCACAATGAAGCAGTCACCAGCGTGGGATGTGGCCAAAGGACGTCCACTTCTATGCCTTTCTGTGACTCTTACAGTCTCTGTATCTTTGTTGCAACCTGCTGATGACACTCTTGTGACACTCTAAGCTCAGTGGCCACATCCCTCTGAGAACATTCTGTTTGAAGCCTCGCAATGGTGAGGTACTGTTGATCAATTGTCGTCTTGGTTTCATGATGTCAAAATGTGGACAGCATGACGAAGAGGACTGTTTAAATACCAGTTCTAACTGAACCAGAAAATTTATTGGTCGATTCATGGGTCAAACACCTGTTGTGAATTTTGCCATGAAGCACCTCGTTAGAGAACAGCAAGTTATGTAAAAAGTACTTAAACATTAAACAGTTGGACATGTGCATTCAAAAGGTTAGAGAAGGTCAAATTAAGTTTACCTGTAAAGGTTATAGTGCATTTTAGGTGCATCCTGAAATTTCACCTGAAAGGTGAATATCCCTAACTTTTTGTGAGTAGTGTATAAGAGTAGTTATTATTTTAGGATGTAATAGCCTTGAGTTTTTGAAAATATCATTCATACATGTATTGCTTACTTTAAAATTACACCATTGAGGCACACCTTAAACTGCAGCCCTGCACTGCAAATCGTTGTTTTTGAATCCTTGACTAAAGCTTGTTCATGTCTCAAACACAACCAGGAACTCCTTCCAGTCCAGTGAGGCTTATCTCAGACAGTCATGTTGACTTTACTATGCACCGGTGCATTACAGATGAAGAAAGAGAAGCGGGCTAAAGTTTTGCAACAAAAAAGCAACTGACTCAGAAGTTGCATCGTGAAATGAATGCACCTTTGTTCCAAAAACAGCCATAACTGCTTTCAAAAGACCTCACTGTAATTGCACAAAAAAGTGAAAAAGACAAACAGAGGCTGTGACTTACTCCCAGCTGAAACGAACATTTTCGGTGTCAAAGCCATAATCGCTGTGATCGTGCAGGTACTCAGCATGAACTGCTGCGTTATACATAACCTGTGGAGAAATGTCATCATTATTTGGGAAGTATTAAGCTTAATGCATTATAGCAGATGCTCCAATATGTGTAAAAACTATTTTAAAATAGAGGAATAACAGGGCAACTGCACCTTCTTTGGGACACAGCCAACATTGACCTAAAAAATGGAAGCACAGCAAACCAGTTCAGTGAAATCTTTGCCAAGCAGGAAATATAATTTACACTACTGACTCTAAGCATAAGGTATGTTGGTTTTTTTCCACAATATTTTTTATTGAACCTTTTTTAACAAACATGACACAAACAATCAAACACTAACACTAAAGTAAATTAAAAATAAATGTTCTAAAAACACTAACAACCATTAACAAAAGCAAGTCAAACAATGCTCCTCTGTTTAGCCTAGGTAATCCATTACATAAGTATACATATTATACATTCACCAATTTGGAATTTACAAGGTCCACACACATCATTCACCTTCTTCTTCAGAAGTTATGTTTAATTTCTTTACATAATCAATGAAAGGTCTCCATATATTCTCAAACACATTTTCCTTTGATTTCAATATGTATGTTATTCTTTCTAGTGGAAGGTTTGTTAACATCTGTCTTAACCACTGAGTCACATCTGGTCTATGAGTCTTTTTCCACAGTAGTATAATACATTTTTTGGCATTAAGCAAACTGAGGTCTATGAATGTTCTTTCACTCTTATTAAAATTATGCTTTTCTGGATACAGACCCAACAAAAACAGTTTGGAGTTCAATATGAATTGTTTTGAAATTATTTTTTCAATTGTTACCCTCACCTCTTCCCAAAACATTCTAATTTTTCTACATTCCCATAAACAATGAAATAGGATTCCTTTACTTTCCATACATTTTGTGCACGTATCTGGTATGTTTTTGTTATATCTATTTAACTCCACTGGTGTAACATACATCCGCATTAACCATTTAAAATGTATCAATTTAAGGCGTACATTTATTGATTTGGTTTGAGCTTCTGTACAAGCCAATTCCCATTGTTCCTCTGAAATTTCAATTTGCAGGTCTTCTTTCCAATAATTCATTCTTTTCTGTGAGTTTTCACTTGAGGATAGTGTCAATGAGTTATAAAACTCTGAAATAATACCCTTTCTCTTACTATCTTTCGTCAAAATTTTTTCCAAAGATGAATAAGTAGGTCGGGTGAGAACATTATTTTGATTTGATCGAATAAAATTCCTAAGCTGAAGATATTTAAAAAAATGTGTTCTATTAAGATTAAATTTGACCCTCAGTTCTTCAAAAGACATTATGTTATCTGAACGTGACAAATATAAGTCTTGAATCTTTTGAATCCCTTTTAAATTCCATAATTTAAATACAGCATCCGCTCTCCCTGGTGTAAAATATTGACTACCCCATATTGGGCTAAATTGTGACAATAAGTGTGGTTCTTTTAAATATTTTTTGATTTCACACCATATTTTGATCATATGCTTTACAATAGGATTTTAACTTGTTTCTGTAATTTTTTAGCCGAGTCTGAGTATATGAATAAGGGAAGAGGTAAAGGTAAATTGTATGATTCCATTTCAGTCCAGTGAGGGAGATCATTTGATGAAAAATAATATGTCATAGACCTCAGTTGTGCTGACCAGTAATACAACATAAAGTTTGGACATTTCAGACCTCCACGATCAAATGGTAAAAATAGTAAGGACAAACGTAATCTAGCCTTCCTATTGTTCCATATAAATTCCACTAACTTTTTTTAATTCTTGAGAAAAGATCTGAAGGTGGTGGTAAAGGAATGTATTGAAATAAATATAGTATTTTGGGTAAGATATTACTTTTAAGTATATTAATTCTCCCGATCATCGTCATTGGTAGTGACATTCATCTCTGAAGCAACCCATTAATATCTGTCATTAAGGCTTCATAGTTGGCACTGGCGACTGATTCTAGCTTAGGCACAATTTGAATTCCTCAGTATTTTAACTGATTTACAACACTGAATTGATTTACCTCAGGAACTGGGTGATTTCTCTGGGTCTCATTTAGCATTAATATTGAAGATTTAGTTTTATTTATTTTATATCCTGATATTTCCCCAAAGTTCTTTATTAAATTTAACAAGGTCGGAATTGATTTTTTAAGATTCGACATAAACAAAATTATGTCATCAGCATACAGGGAGATTTTATGTTCTGTTGGTCCTACTTTAATTCCATATATTTGTGGATGTAAACGTACTGCCATCGCTAAAGGTTCAATTGCCATAGTAAACAGTAAAGGTGAAAGTGGACAACCTTGTCGACATCCTCTATTGATTTTTATTGATTTTGAGATATTGCTATTTGTTAGGATTTCTGCTGTAGCGATATTGTATATTATCTGAACCCATTTTATGAAATTATTTCCAAGTCCAAACCTTTGTAGAACTTCAAAAAGAAAGGGCCATTCGACCCTATCAAAGGCCTTTTCAGCGTCCAATGATAGGAGAGCTGTATCCGGTGCTTCTTTATTAGAATAAATAATATTAAATAGTCTTCTTACATTATGGAAGCCTTGTCTTCCCATTATAAAGCCATTCTGATCTCGGTTAATAATATTTGGTAATATTTCTTGTAGTCGTCTTGCTAAAATTTTACAGATTATCTTAAGGTCTGCATTTAATAGGCTTATTGGTCTCATGTTTTCACGTTTATTAGAGGGTTTACCTGGTTTTGGCAACAGTATAATTAAGGCATTATTCATGTATGGTGGTAAATTACTATTTTGAAATGCTTCTAAAACCATTTCCAAAAATGGTTTTATTAATTTATTCTTAAATTTTTTATAGAGGTCAACTGGAAGACCATCAGGTCCCGCACTTTTTCCTGATTTCATATTATCAATGGCTAGCCCAACTTCTTCTCGACTAATTTTTGACTCCAGTATCTCCCTATTTTCATTTGGAATACACGATATAGATAATCCGTCCAAAAACCCATTTAGTTTTGTTAAGTCAGTTTCATTTTTTGTATCATATAATTTTTCATAATAATCTCTAAAGGCACTATTAATTTCTAAAGGATCTACAACTGCCTGTCTGTTACTTATAATACTGGTAATTGGTGTTTTTAATTCTAATTGTTTAATCTGCCATGCCAATATAAAAGGTTTGCTTCAATCTTACAAGACTTGAGGCAGCTCTATTCGCTGATTTTTTGTCATATTCAGCTCTCAGAATCAGTAATTCGTTCTCTAATTTTGGATTACTTCCTGCATACACTTTTTCTTGAAGAATTTTTATTTTACGTTCCAATTGGACTCCCTCCTCTCTCCTCTTCCTAGATTTTGAACCTGTATAACTAATAATATGCCCCCTAATAAAAGCTTTGAAAGCTTCCCACTTTATACATGCTGATGTTTGTGTAGTATTGATATCAAAGAACTCATCTGTTTTTCTATGTACTTAACAAATTCCTCATCTTGAAGCCATTTATGCTGAAATTGCCACCTACCTGGAACTTTTGTCAATTTCTTATCTACATATATTAGACAGCAGGGTGCGTGATCAGATATCACGATGTTATCATAGAAACAATTTTGAATCTTGGACCTTAATTCTGTGGAGATCAAAAAATAGTCAATACGTGAAAATGTCTTGTAGGTATTAGAATAGCAAGAATAGGCTTTGACTTGTGGTTTCATTTCTCTCCATATATCTAGCAATCTCAATTCTTTCATAAAATGATTAATGGTCATCCTACATCCATTGTGCGTACAGTCCTGTCCTGTTGATCTATCTATACTGGGATTCAATGTACAATTAAAATCCCCTGCTATTATATGTTGCCCTGTGAGTGATGCTAAAGTAAGAAATAAATTAACAAAGAAGTTTTGATCATCTATATTGGGACCATATAAGTTCACCAGATTTATATTTTCTAATAACAAAGATCTTTGGATGATTAGATATCTTCCCAATTTATCTCCAATTACATTTTTCACTTGAAATGGAACTGTTTTATGTATGAGAGTCATAACTCCCCTGGCTCGGGATGAAAATGATGAGGTGAACACACTTCCCTGCCATCTTCTCCTTATTCTTTTTACATCCTCCTCTATTAGATGAGTTTCTTGTAAAAACACAATTTTTGAACCTATTGTGGGTGACCCCCACAACAGACTGGGACAAGCACAGCGCTCAGCTGGAGCAATTGGCAGAACAATGAGATGTGTGTATGGATATCAATAGGCAGCCTCCCTTTGTCTAGCTTTTTCCCGCCAGTAATCTTCCTATTGTTATGGGTGACTCTCAAATGCAAATGTCTTCCTGTCAGTAATCCTCCTATTGATGTGGGTGACTCTCAAATGCAATGTCCATGCCTACTGCTGTGAATGCATTGTCTGTAGTGGGGTATTTAAACTGCATCGCTCTGTAACTCTCTCTCTCTGACTACTGCTTCTGACCACACGCCTTGCCTGAGAGCCTGAGAGCTCGCTCCGGCGCGCCTGCACGGCGCTGGGGTGAGTTCCGTGATGGCGGTATGATTAATAAACTCCCTTAAAAACTCTCAGTTCGCCGCTTATTATCTCATGCCGCCACACTATGTCTTTTATTTTATTCAAAACTTGTTTAAGTTTTTTTAGATTTTGTAGACCTCTGCAATTCCATGATGTTAAATTAAGATTAACGCTTTGGTCTATGATCAATAAAGAGTTTGAGATTACCTTGCAATATAAACATGCTCATACAGAGAAGCAAAAACATGGATGGTTGAACATTCATCCCACAAACTACACAAAAACAAATTCCCCCTCCCCACATTCGTGGTAATCCCCCCCAAAATCAAAAAATAAAATTCCGTCTCCCGTTATAGCCAGTGTCTGCTCCTCACCCGCGAGGTTCAGTCAAACCACTCTCTCTTTCGCCTCTCAATCACCCTGACTCTGCTACTTTTAATGACATGACAATAACTCTCTTCTGTAGTTTTTCCAACTTAACTCCAAAATTTTATAGCAACTTTGTACATCATAGCTTTTTTTTTTATATATATATATAATACAATCTATATTTTGTAGACATGCTATATGTTTCAAATCAGTCAGATACTTGTACACATGCTTAAATATTCTACCTTTATATCTTGTTCTTGCTTCGTGCTTAGCTCCCGCCAGTCTCTCCTTGGATCTGCTTAATGAGTTCCTGCGCCTCCTGAGGGGTCTTGAAGACATGGGTTCTCCCTTTATATGTGACCAGCAGTCTTGCCGGATGAATCACTCCGTGACGAATCCCGAGGCTGCGCAGCTCTTTACGGGCGGGGTCAAACTGTTTCCTTAACTGTTGGATTCCTGTGGCCAAATCTGAGTAGAACCGCACCTGTTGATCCTGGTATTTGATTTCTCTTTTAGTACGCGCTGCGTTGGAGACCGTCATCTTGTCTCTGTAGTTGAGGAACTTCATAATCAGCATCCTCGGTGTTGTCTTCTTATCTCTCGGTGGGCCTATTCGGTGAGCGCTCTCCAAGATGACCAATGACTGTAGATCTGCGTTGTTCAGCGCTTCTGGAATCCACTTTTCCAAAAAGGAACATGTATCCTGTCCCTCCGTACCCTCCAGGAGGCCCACCAGCCTTAAATTATTCCGTCTCGACCGGGATTCTAAGTCTAGGACGTTATCTTCCAGACGTTTATTTTTTAATTCCAATGTTTGGACCTTTAATTGTAGGCTGGTGACGTCGTCTTCAGCGTTGGAGATTCGGAGCTCTGCCTGCGATACTCGTTCCATACAGTCGCTTATTTCTTTTCTCATGCCTTCTATCGCTGCTATAATCCCATCAAACTTAGACGAAAAGTCTGCTCTCATAGCGCTGATAGCAGCAAGGACCGCATTCGTTCCCTCGGCAGTCACCGCTCCGCCGCTAGCTCCCTCCTCATCCTCTCTGGAGATTTTTCTGCTTCGTCATGAGCGTGGAAGTCTGTTAACTTAGATTGTCTCGACGCATCAGTTTTTCCTCCGCCTGATTTCACAGCCTTGGTTTTTACCATATCCGCGCCTAAACGCTAGGATAGGTTTTTGTTCCAATTGAGAGAGTTTTAGCCTACTTTTTATTATTAGGAGCAGAGCAGAGTGAAACACGTCTTCCTACGTGGCCGCCATAACCGGAAGTCAGGTATGTTGGTTTTTATCTTTTATTAATTAGCATTAATAAAAATGTTTGTATTAATACTTTGTTTCAGTGGTGTAAAATGTCCACAGCAGCAGCAACATATTACCACAGTAACACAGAAAAATGAAGTGATGCTGCGGGGTTTTGACAAATGGAGAAACTTTGGTGAGAAAAGTTAATTTCCTGCAGAGGGAGCAGGCAGTAGGAAGTACTGTTTAAGTACACTGTGGCTTGGATGGCAGCTTAAGTTATCAAAAAAAGCACTCTGACTGCCTCCTTAGCTGATAACTTAATAGCTTTTTTCAGGGGCTATAAGGCAACACAGAAATGGGTTTTTATCTCTTAAACTACATTAGATAAGATAAACCTTTTTTAGTCCCACAATGGGGAAATTACATGTCCCTGGGGTTGTCAAAACCTAAAACAATATGGGACTTTTAAATACAAACTCTCCACATGTATCCTCCAATATAATCCAGATTATAAAAACAGTATAAAGTACATATTTATACATAAGAATAATGATTCCCACTGATTCCAATGAAACATAATTATAATTTCACTGGCTAAAGATGCAGTCACTGCTAGTGAAAACAAGTTATTCCAGTTTTCTAACCAGTTTAAAAATCAGTAACCCTATGACCACATGAACTTTGATTGAAAAGTTTTACAGTTTTTCTTCAATAAACAAAGAATAGTAATACCCACCTCTGTTTCTGACTGGTGTCATTTTGTAATGTATTTTTTTAAACAAACACACTAAGGCTTGTCCAGGCCTCTAAAAAAACAACTTTGAGCTTCAGGTTTCCACCATAGGTATAAATCAAGGTCATGAGGACATGAGTCCCGCAGCCCAGAAAAGAAGAGACTCTCCCCCCAATATCATCATCAACCTTTCTATATCATGTTACATTACTCAATAAAATGCACTCAAGCACCAATGATAAGCATCGATGCAAAAAAAAAAAAAAATTCTCATAAATCTGCAATGTTTTCCTCATAATTTAGCTACTTTTTTTTGTAAAGTTGCAATATTTTTCCTTGTAAATTTGTGCCTTTTTTTTTTACTCATAAATACTTTTTCTCACAAATTTGCAACTTTCTGGTAACTTCACAACTTTGGTCTCTCAAATCTGTGACACTTTTTTCCTCATAAATTTGGATCTTTTTTTTCTTTCATAAATTTGCAATGTTTCTGCAGTGCTTTAAAGCTGTATTTTTTCTTGTAAATTTGCAACTTTTTCTCATAAACATGTGACTTTTTTTTGTAAATTTTTAAAAATTTGTGACTTTCTGAAAATTAGTGATTGTTTTTCTTGTAAACGTGCAACGTTTGTCTTGTAAATTTATTACATTCTCGGGTGCTGGTTAAATGTTTCTTCTCTGTAATATGGAAGAAGGTTTTTTTCGCTATTCTAAAGGATTTTTTTCCCCAGGGTCCAAAACATTCAAATGTTCTGTTAACGGTGCAACGAAATATGCGCCCATGTCTATAAACAATTTATCCTGAAGCTTCATGTTTCCACAACTACAATGACCACAGGAACCGCGGCAAAGCTTTTTTTTTTTTTCTAGTTGAAACTTTAAACAAATCCACAGAGATTTTAAAAAAAAAAACATCACAAAAGCAATCCGGAGGCTTCGTGCTGAACCTGGTTTGTGTAGGTGGTGCAGAGGAAGGACAGCCGGTAGCGGCTCGGGATAGTAACGGTTGTTTTAACGGCTACTCACGCAGGTACCTCCGAGTCTGTGGCTCTCGATCACGGCCGTGGCTGCTCCGAGCTCCGCCGCCCGCCGAGCCCCGGCCAGACCCCCGGAGCCGCCGCCGACCACCAGGAAGTCGAAGCGCGTCGTTTCTGAGGCCATTCCGCGGCTGGAGAGGAGTCCGTGTCTGCGAGCAGAAGAGAGAAGCAGCCGTGGGAGGGCCAACCAGCTCGGAGACCGGGACAGCGGGGCCAGCACGGCCATAACCAGGAAGCTCCGGCGGAGTGGGAGGATCTCCATGCTCTGCTGTGTCATTCTGAATCAACAATAGCGTGTAAATCCCTCAGACATGACTTTGACAAGGGCTACAGTATGGAGGCCAGTATATCCAAAAAAAAAAAAAAAAAAAGCGAGGCTAGGGATCGGCAACCTGCGGCTTTGTCGGTAACAACTTGCTCCTTATTGCTTTGAAAGGAGGAGGAGACAAAACTAAAAGTAGTATATTTATGAGGAAAGAGGGGAAAGTAGGAAGCTGACAGGACATTTATCAAATGAAAAAAGCACATTTACAATTAAAAAAAAAATACAAAGGTGGTAAATCTGACCATTTTACCAAAAAAAGAAAGGCTAATTTGAACTTAGATGAACTTTCATGAAGCCACTACTGAGATGACGTCACAGCAGTGGTTCTGGCTGTGGGGCAGGGAGTCTAGAAAGCCGTGTGTACACCCCTCCCCCCTCACTCCAAGAAATTTTTCAAGATGGCTCTTAAATGAATTAACAGTTGTTGCTTCCACCGCTACTTTAGGTAGTGGGTTCCAGTAGTTGATGACGCTGACTGAAAAAGTACAGTGCATCCGGAAAGTAGTCACAGCGTTTCACTTTTTCCACATTTTGTTATGTTACAGCCTTATTCCAAAAGGGATTAAATTAATCTTTTTCCTCAAAATTCTACACGCAATAGCCCATAATGACAATGTGAAAAAAGTTGTTTTTGTTTTTTTAAATTTTTGCAAATTTATTAAAAATAATTAAAAAAAACTAAGAAATCACATGTACATAAGTATTCACTGTAGAGGATGCCTTCACAAACGAGACTGAGTTTATTTCTCAGGAAAGGTTTATTTGCAGTCTCATCCTCTAACAAGCAAGTATCTCAACAAAAGAGACAGGACAATCTTTCCTCACAGTTCTTATACCCCCAGAGACACAAAACCCCCAACATCAAATATCACACCCTCAACCCACAGTCCTTCAGTAAACATATAGCCTCCGAGGCTCGTTGGCGTCTCTATTGTCTCTTCCGCCTCGGGGGCTCCTGCTGGGACATTCTCTCTGACTTCCCGTCTCTCCAGAAACCACTTCACACCTGCCGAGATCTCTGCCGGGTCAGGTCCTTTTGGACGTTTGAAGTCTCTAGAGTATGCACCGTCATGCCTACTAAATACATGTGAGAGAAAATGCGTACCATACAAGCATGCCATATATGCGCCCTAAATGTGCGCCATATCACAGCCTTTGCTCAACACTTTGTTGATGCACCTTTGGCAGCAATTACAGCCTCAAGTCTTTTTGAATATGATGCCACAAGCTTGGCACACCTATCTTTGGGCATTTTCGCCCATTCCTTTTTGCAGCTCCTCTCAAGCTCCATTAGGTTGGATGGGAAGCGTCTGTGCACAGCCATTTTCAGATCTCTCCAGAGATGTTCAATTGGATTCAAGTCTGGGCTCTGGCTGGGCCACTCAAGGACATTCACAGAGTTATCCTGTAGCCACTCCTTTGATATCTTGGCTGTGTGCTGTGAACCGTCGGCCCAGTCTGAGGTCAAGAGCACGCTGGAGCAGGTTTTCATCCAGGATGTCTCTGTACATTGCTGCATTCATCTTCCCCTGTATCCTGACTAGTCTCCCAGTTCCTGCGGCTGAAAAACATTCCCATAGCATGATGCTGCCACAACCATGCTTCACTGTAGGGATGGTATTGGCCTGGTGATGAGCGGTGCCTGGTTTCCTCCAAATATGATGCCTGGCATTCATGCCAAAGAGTTCAATCTTTGTCTCATGAATGAATGAATGAATGAATCTTTATTTCAGATAGTACAGGTTAAAAGGAACTAAATAGTATAGCAAAAGGGGGAAATAAAATCCAACAAGGTCAAATTAGGCAATAACTCCTCTGATTATACAGTTCAACAAAAGTTATCCGAAATGGGTGATGGCTGAAGCCGCAGCTTATATTGCCCACCCATATTCCATCCAAGAATTCAAAAGAAAAAAAAACAAAACAAGAGCGATTACAATTCAGAACAAAGCTAAGACCAAGTGTGACAGAAAAAAGTAAAAAAACTAGGCAACAACACAGCACAGGCTGGATATGACAATCCTTATGTGATTTTACATGTCATCTTGTATATATGTTTGAGGTATTTCTTCCTTTAGTTTTTGCTTAAATTGTCCAAGCGTTGTACATGATTTTAATTCAGGTCCAAAATCGTTCCATAATCTGACTCCTTGCACTGAAACACAGTATTGCTTGGTGGTAGTTCTCACTGTAGGCTTTTGAAATATACACGTTCCTCTGAAGTGATATCGTTTCTTCCTTATTTGGAACAACTTTTGGATATTTGCGGGCAGTGATAAATTCTTCACTTTAAACATTATTATTGCAGTTTTAAAGTCTACCAGATCTTTCAACTTGAGAGCTTTTTGTTTAAGAAAAAGTGGGTTTGTTGGTTCCCTGTAAGCTGCTTTGTTTATTATTCTAATAGCTCTCTTTTCAAGCATAAAGAGTGGATATATGTTTGTTTTATATGTATTTCCCCATACTTCATTACAATATGTCATGTATGGGAGTATTAATGAATGATACAAGGTGTATAGTGTGGGTTGATTCAGCAAATATTTCACTCTGTGTAATATTGCAATTGATTTGGATACTTTACCTTTGATATAGTTAATATGTGACTTCCAACACAGTTTATTATCAATTATTACTCCAAGAAATTTAGTTTCAGATACCCTTTCAATCTCTACACCATTTACACTGAGTTTAGGTACTGGGTTGTTGTGATGGTTGTTAAAGACTATAAATTTTGTCTTACTTAAATTGAGCGTTAATTTGTTTGAGTCAAACCACAGTTTAAGCTTTCCTAATTCCTTTCCGAGTGTATCCAGAAGTTGTTCCAAATTGTTTCCACTGCATAATAGATTAGTGTCATCGGCAAACAATATTAAGTCCATTTTTTCTGAAACTTTACATATATCATTTATATACATATTGAATAGTAATGGCCCCAAAACTGAACCCTGTGGGACTCCACAAGTAGCCTTCAGTAACTGTGAGTTTTTGTTACTAACACATACATACTGATATCTATTCTTTAAGTAACTACTTAACCAGGACAGTGCTACCCCTCTAATACCACAATTTTGTAGTTTCTTTAATAATAAATTATGATCCACTGTATCAAATGCATTTTTAAGATCCAGGAATACTCCTACTGAATACTCTTTATTTTCGATGGCTGTTGATATTTTTTCTATAAATTCCATTAGAGCATATGCAGTTGTCCTCTTGTGTCTGAACCCATATTGCTGCTCACACAGTAAATTATTCTTCAGTATGAAGTTGTCAATTCTCTCATAGAATATTTTTTCAAGTATCTTGGAAAATTGCGGTAATAGTGAAATTGGTCTATAGTTTGAGAATTTCCCTCTGTCACCCGTCTTGTATATCGGAATTACTTTAGCTGTTTTCATTGCATTGCGAAATATACCTGTTTGGAGAGACAGGTTATAGATATACGTCAGTGGTTTTACTAGGCATTCAATAATAGTTTTGACTAAGAGCATGTCAATACCATCACAGTCCGTACATGTTTTACTTTTGAACGATTTGACAATTTCAATGACCTCTCTTTCGTCTGTGTTCTTTATGAAAATGGAGTCTTTTATAGCAGTGTTATAGCATATTGTATCATCTGTAGGCACCGTAGTGGGTATTTCTCGAGCCAAATTAGGACCAATGTTAACAAAAAAGTTGTTAAATTCATCTGCAGGTGAGGCTATATTCACACTCTGAGTCGTTTTATTATTTTTTGGAATGTTGGTTGGGTTGCTTGTATTTCTGCTTTTATTTCCAAGGATACTGTTAAGTATTGTCCATGTATTTTTAATATTGTCTTTGTTTTTCTCCAGTTCTTTACTGTAATAGTCTCTTTTACTACATCTTATTATATATGTGTGGTATACTGTATATTACTCATATATTCCATACCTGCATACGTTAGAGCATGTGGAAATGTGTGGGGCAACATATGCAAAGGAATTTCACACCTCTGAAAGGACAAAGGAATCTCACCACCGTGTGAAGACCAATGACATCACAGGACGCCATGGCAACAGACTTGACACCTTCACCCCCTTAGGCGAGGAGAGGTTTTCCCATCACCTCCCAAGACGGAGGGAGGAGTTAACAGGACTAATGGGGATTTAGATAACGGGGGATTTCAGCTTGTGTTTTGCATGTCTTGGATGTGTGCCTGTATTTAACCAGCGAGCTGGGCAGAATTCTTCCTCTTTGCCTTCTGCCAAGCTCTGCACCATGATGAGACAAGATAGAAGAGTTGTTCATTAAAGACTCTGCTTTTGTAATACAAAACTGCCTTGTTATTTCCAGCTCTTCTACACTGGTGACCTTGACGCGAGTATGGACCTGAGGCGTTCTTCAAGCGACTCATCCGCGGTGAATCTGACTTACGCCAGCGACAACGCAGACGAGGGAACAAGCAGACAGCTGTTCCCCTCGGCAGAGGGTACCGAGAGAGCTCAACCGAGCTCCAGCACCGCCGTGAGAGCCGAGGCAAGGCACTCTCACCCGGCGGGCACAACAGTGATGATGTGCACAAACGCCGTCGCTGTTAAACTGCCAGATTTCTGGCGAGAAGACCCGGCCTCTTGGTTTCTCCAAGCCGAAGCCCAGTTCATACTGGCGGGCATCACGGCAGATGATACTAAGTTCTACCATATCGTCTCCAAACTCGACTCCGCCACTTCGAAGTGTGTGCGAAGCTTGATCCAGCGACCACCGGCCCGGGACAAGTATGAAACACTCAAGGCGACCATCGTGGCGAATTACGTCCCGTCGGCGGAAGAAAGAGCCGAAAAAATCCTGGCAGTCTACGGCCACAGAGGGGGCAATCCAAAGACCCTCATGGAGGATTTACTGCAGCTCAAGGAGGAGGACAATGATAATTTCCTCTTTCAATTTATTTTCCTCAGCGAAGTGCAACAATCATCAGGACTTCCGCACGCTGGCCAACGAGGCTTATCGACTCGTCAACGCCTGCAGAGATTGGACACCCACAGCGGCATCAGCAGACCTCAAAACTGACGCCCCGAACCTTGGAGAGTCACAAACCACGGAGCAGGCTCAACCCACGGTGACAGCAGCGTGGCCCAAGCGCAACAAACAGAATGACGTCTGTTATTATCATCACCGCTTCACCGAGAAAGCCCGGAAATGTGTTCCCCCCCTGCAAGTTTACGATGTCGGGAAACGCCAAAGCCGAGGGCCGTTAATGGCAGCGGTTCTCGGCGAGAAAATTAAGCTATTATACGTGACGGATGGACACACAGGCAAGCAGTTCCTCATCAACACAGGAGCCCAGCTGAGTTTCGTCATGCCCTCCCACGCAGATCGAGCCATGGGCACCCGGGGCAATGGAGCAGTGGCAGCCAACGGCTCGGACATCGACACGTTCGGGGAAAAGAGCCTGCATCTTCTCATTCACGGCCGCAGCTACAGATGGACATTTGTTGTAGCGGCGGTGAGTTTTAACTTGTTAGGCGCAGATTTTCTGTGTGCACACGGGTTATTAGTTGATCTAGCAAATAGGCGCCTGGTTAATGCACTGTCTTTTGCTTCTATTCCTTGCTCAGCTCGAGTCTCTCCACCACCTGTGCAGGCCAACGTCACTACGGCAGGAGGTAAGTTTGAGCAACTCCTCACCCAATTTCCAGCACTCACAACCCCCAAATTCTCAGCCACTGTAGCCAAACACGGGGTTAAACACTTCATTCCAACAACGGGACCTCCCGTTTTTGCCAAAGCTCGCCGCTTAGACGCGGCCAAGCTCAACATAGCAAGGGACGAATTTGCAGCTCTTGAAAAATTAGGCATTGTCCGACGTTCAAAGAGCCCTTGGGCTTCACCACTTCACATGGTTCCGAAATCCGACGGTTCTTGGAGACTGTGCGGAGATTACCGCAGATTAAACAACGCTACAGTGCATGACCGCTACCCCATTCCTCACATACAGGACTTTTCACTACATTTAGCGGGTGCGCGCATTTTTTCAAAAATAGACTTAGTCCGCGGTTATCACCAAGTTCCAGTCCGAGCTGAAGACATTCCTAAAACAGCGGTTGTAACCCCTTTCGGCCTTTTTGAATTCCTGCGAATGCCTTTCGGCCTCAAAGGTGCTGCTCAGACTTTTCAGCGTATGATGGACGCAGTCTTACGCGACCTCCCCTTTGTTTTCGTCTACCTCGACGACATGCTGGTAGCCAGCTCATCGGAGGAAGAGCACGAGCAGCATCTCACTGCCATTTTTCAGAGGCTAGAAGAGCACGGATTAATAATTAATCCAGCCAAATGCAAATTCGGCGTATCGCAAATTGATTTTTTGGGACACAGAGTCTCCCCGAAAGGGGCAGTTCCGCTTCCAGACAAAATTCATGTGATAGAAGGTTTTCCACGGCCCCAAACGGTCAAATCACTACAGGAATTTTTGGGGATGGTTAATTTTTACAACCGTTTCCTCCCTCATGCAGCTCAGCTCATGCAGCCCCTGTATGACGCGCTCAAAAAAAAGAGAGCTTCCAACGCGGTCGAATGGACCCCGGAACGCGAACGCTCTTTTGCGGAAGTTAAAAACGCCCTAGCTAACGCCACAATGTTAGTCCATCCAGATCCCTCGGCCCACATTGCTCTAACCACAGATGCCTCAGACTTGGCCATAGGGGCAGTTGTAGAACAACTTGTCAAGGGGGTCTGGCAACCTTTAGCATTTTTTAGCAAATCGCTAAACCCGACGGAACGCAAGTACAGCACTTTTGACAGGGAGCTGCTGGCGCTCCATTTATCCATCCGCCACTTCCAGTTTTGGTTAGAAGGGCGGAGTTTAACGGCTTTTGTGGACCATAAACCGCTCACTTTTGCTATGGCTAAAATTTCAGAGCCTTGGTCAGGCAGACAACAAAGACAGCTAGCTGCAATTTCAGAGTTCACCACAGACATTCGACATGTAGCGGGCAAACTTAACGTAGTAGCGGACTATCTCTCTCGCGCTGTGGCACCGCCAGAGCACGAGGAGACAGATTGCACTGCTTCAGCAGCTGAGCTTTTCTCTAACGCAAACACATATGCAGCACCTATCCATGAAGGGATAGATTATGCAGCCATGGCGGAAGAACAAGGTAGTGATGCGGACGTGCGCGCGCTCCTGTCTGGACCAACAGGGTTAAGGCTGGAGGAAAAAGGGTTGCGCGACGGCGTGCCCCCCTTAATATGCGATGTTTCAACCGGCCGACCTCGCCCGTTAGTACCGGCTGCTTGGCGCCGCCGTATTTTCGACGCAATTCACTCCCTCGCGCACCCAGGTGTGCGCGCCTCGGTCAAAATGGTTGCCGAAAAGTTTGTGTGGCCAGGCCTGCGCAAAAACGTAAAAGAATGGGCAAAAACTTGCATTCCTTGTCAGCGCGCCAAAGTACACAAACACACAAAAGCCCCTCTGGAGCCTTTTCCCATCCCTGCTAGAAGGTTCGACCACATTCATGTCGACCTCGTGGGGCCGCTGCCTTCCTCCCAGGGTTTCACACACCTGCTAACAATGATAGACCGCACCACGCGATGGCCAGAGGCAGTCCCTCTAGCGGCAACTACAGCGGAGGAAGTCGCTCGCGTTTTTCTAACAAATTGGGTGGCACGTTTCGGCGTCCCATCAGACATCACATCAGATAGGGGGCCTCAATTTGTCTCAGAGCTCTGGTCAGCCATGTCCAACAGTTTAGGGGCAACAATTCACCGTACCACCGCTTATCACCCTCAGGCTAATGGGTTATGCGAGCGTTTTCACAGGTCCTTAAAGGCCGCCCTCAGAGCCTCATTAACGGACACAAATTGGGTAAATAAACTTCCCTGGGTTTTATTGGGGTTGCGTGCGGCACCTAAAGAGGATTTAGACGCTTCCCCTGCAGAATTAGTCTTTGCTCAGCCTATCAGACTACCAGGTGAATTTTTACCAGAAAACCCGGAACCAGGGCACCTCCCAGTCCCAAGGTTTTTAGGCAGTAACGGACCGGACTCTCTACACGGTCCAGCTCATCACTCCTTTCCGCGAGTTTTTGTTCCTCAAACTTTAAAAAACGCCGAGTTTGTTTTTGTTAAGCATGAAGCCCTTAAACCAACGTTACGCCCAGTATACGATGGCCCGTTCAGAGTGCTGGAAAATGGTGACAAACACTTTGTGCTTGATTATGGGGATAGAAATGAAACGGTCAGCATTGACAGACTCAAACCTGCCTTCTTGTTGAGAGACGAACCTGCACAGTTGGCGCGAGCACCTCGGCGAGGTAGACCCCCCAAGGAAAAAGTCTCAGCCCCCAGGCAGGGAACAGATAATCTCTCTCCTTCCCACACTGCAGATTCCTCACAACAAGGTCCCAGCAGGACGCCTAAACCAGCCTACAGCAGCTTTGGGAGAAGATTGAAACCCAGACTGCACAAGGACTGATTACACCACTCTGCAATTTTTCGCTAATTGTGCCGCAACAGTTTAGGACTGACTTATGATTATACTATGCTGTTATATTTTCACTGAACTCTCTTAGGAGCATGGCTGCTTGGAAGTTTCTTCTGTGACAACAGCTGTAACACGTAGTATGTCTTAGTAATTACCCTAGACTGTGAATCTTTCTGTGTCCTTTCTTAGTTGTTTGGGGGGCCTGTGGTATACAGTATATTACTCATATATTCCATACCTGCATACCTTAGAGCATGTGGAAATGTGTGGGGCAACATATGCAAAGGAATTTCACACCTCTGAAAGGACAAAGGAATCTCACCACCGTGTGAAGACCAATGACATCACAGGACGCCATGGCAACAGACTTGACACCTTCACCCCCTTAGGCGAGGAGAGGTTTTCCCATCACCTCCCAAGACGGAGGGAGGAGTTAACAGGACTAATGGGGATTTAGATAACGGGGGATTTCAGCTTGTGTTTTGCATGTCTTGGATGTGTGCCTGTATTTAACCAGCGAGCTGGGCAGAATTCTTCCTCTTTGCCTTCTGCCAAGCTCTGCACCATGATGAGACAAGATAGAAGAGTTGTTCATTAAAGACTCTGCTTTTGTGATACAAAACCGCCTCGTTATTTCCAGCTCTTCTACATATGTTAACTTATTTTTGTATGTTTTATACCGCTGCTCTGCTTCTTTTGTCCTTTTCTTTAGGAAAGCTTTATATAGTAAATTTTTCTTTTTACACGCCTTTTGTAGTCCTTTGGTTAACCATGGCTTATTGGCAAATTTCTGTTTAAGCTTTTTTTTTTTTACTAATGGACAGTTTTTTTCATAAAGAGTGGTTACAATGTTTATAAATGTGTCATAGGCTTCATTTACATCTGATACATAGACTTCTGTCCAGTCTTGCTTCAGCAAGTCCTCTTTAAAAGAACTGATTGCATTTGGTGATTTGTATCTGAACGATTTTGAAATTTTTTCTGTATTGGCCCCCGTGTGGCCATGGATAAGTGCAAAGGTTGGCAAGTGGTCACTTATATCATTTATCAATAATCCACTTTCTATTTTCTTATCAATAACATTGACAAACAGGTTGTCAATAAGTGTAGCAGTGTGAGCTGTGATTCTACTGGGATGTGTTATTGTGGGATATACTAGACTCATGCTGTACATAGAGTTCATGAACTCTGTAATTACATTTTGTTGATGTGGATTCAATAAATCAATATTGAAATCTCCACAAATTGCTACCATTTTCTTACTAGTAATATTATTGTACAGCTCGACTAATTTATCTCTGAATGTCTCAATGCAAGTTCCCGGCGTTCTATATATACAACTTATAATTAGATTTTTTGTTTTATCTTGGTCAATCTCAACAGTAACACATTCCAAGATCCCTGGTAGTGCAAAGGACATTCCATTTACAAGCTTACACCTATACAGGTCATCAATATACAGTGCAACACCACCACCTTTTTTTGAGATCTGTTAATATGAAACATCTGGTATCCCTCTATTGCCATCAGGGGAGCCTGCTCTTCAGTAAGCCAGGTTTCAGAGACTGCAATAGCTGTAAATTTTCTGTCTAGCTGTTTTAAATAGTCCTGAATCTGTGGAAAGTTTTTGTTAAGACTTCTGCTGTTGAAGTGTATTATTGATAATTTACCATCTAGTTGCACTTGACTTTTGAATTGCTTTTCAGTGTAATATTCACAGTGGTTATGAATATTATTGAAAAAGTGGTTATCAGGATCAATGTCATTCTCCATCTCTTGTGGTTTATGTTCAGCATAATGGCATATTTTCAGAGTTTGAGTTTCCTAACTCTGTGTCAAATGACTTCCTCCAACTGGGGATAATTGATGTCTACTCAAGTCAGTCATAAGTTTTTGTTTGTTTTGCTTATTTTTTTTTAAAGTACTTTGGCATGGTGTATCAAAAGAACTATTCTTATCGTGTGTGTGAATATGGATTATCATTGACTCATGATTTTCTTAATCAGTGTTCATCTGTATTTATCTAAGTCAGTAGCATCTCTGATCATTATACTCTTTGCTTGCTCAGGTGTTCCATTTAGTTTAATCCAAATTCTACAATTTCTTGTCCATGTTGCCTGTATCTTATTTTGCCTTTTCAGCATCCGTGCTTGCCGTGCTATTTCAGCGTTTGTTTTTGTCAGGTGTTCATTTAGGTAAACTTGTGTTCCCCGTAGCTTTCTGGCCTGCCTCAGTATGTCATTCTTTACCCTTCTGTTCACAAAGCGCATCACAATTGATTTCTTTGTTTGGTTATCTTTCTTCGGTAAAGCATAACAGGCTGAAATCAGATCAGAGAATTTTGTTTCTCATGGTCTGAGAGTCCTTCAGGTGCCTTTTGGCAAACTCCAGGTTAGCTGCCATGTGTCTTTTACTAAGGAGTGGCTTCCATCTGACCACTCTACCATACAGGCCTGATTGGTGGATTGCTGCAGAGATGGTTGTCCTTCAGGAAGGTTCTCCTCTGGAGAGCTGGAGCTCTGACAGAGTGACCATCGGGTTCTTGGTCACCTCCCTGACTAAGGCCTTTCTCCCCGATTGCTCAGTTTAGATGGCCGGACAGCTCTAGGAAGAGTCCTGGTGGTTCCGGACTTCTTCCATTTACGGATGATGGAGGCCACTGTGCTCACTGGGACCTTCAAAGCAGCAGAAATTTTTCTATACCTTTCCCCAGATTTGTGCCTTGAGACAATCCTGTCTCAGATGTCTAGAGACAATTCCTTTGACTTCATGCTTGGTTTGTGCGCCGACATGCACTGTCAACTGTGGGACCTTATATAGACAGGTATGTGCCTTTCCAAATCATGTCCAATCAACTGAATTTACCACAGATGGACTCCAATTAAGCTGTAGAAACATCCCAAGGATGATCAGTGGAAATAGGATGCACCTGAGCACAATTTAGAGCTTCATGGCAAAGGCTGTGAATACTTATGTGCATGTGATTTCTTAGCTTTTTATTTTTAATAAATTTGCAAAAATCTCAAAACTTTTTTCATGTTGTCATTATGGGGCATTGTGTGTAGAATTTTGAGGAAAAAAATGAATTTAATCCATTTTGGAATAATGCTGTAACATAACAAAAATGTGGAAAAAGTGAAACGCTGTCCATACTTTCTGGATGCACTGTATTTCCAGATATTAAGTCTGCATCTAGACTTAAAAATTTTAAGGTGATGTCCTCTGGTTGTTGATTTGGATAAAGTGAAGAAATCTCTATAGTCCAAGCCTTCCCATCCCTTGAAGATCTTGAAAACTTCCAATAGATTTGCCCATAGTCTCCTACATTCTAATGTTGTTAACTTATATATGTTCAATTATATGTTGGCTTGTGGGACTCCCGAAGCAGCTGAGGTGTACTGGCAGGCCAAGTGGAGTGCAGCTCAGGTGGTTGCTGAAGCAAAAACTCAGGTATGGGAGGAGTTCGGTGAGGCCATGGAACAAGACTTTCAGTCGGCCTTGAAGAGATTCTGGCAAACTGTCCAGTGGCTTAGGACGGGGAAGCAGCTCCCTGTCCACACTGTGTATGGTGCGGATGGGACACTGCTGACTTCGACTGGGGATATCGTCAGGCGGTGGAAGGAATACTTTGAGGATCTCCTCAATCCCACTGACACGCCTTCCACAGAGGAAGCAGGGCTTGTGGATGAGGGGGACAACTTGCCTATCACAGGGGCTGAGGTCGCCAAGGTGGTTAAAAATCTCTTTGGTGGCCGAGCCCTGGGGGTGGACAAGATTCGCCCTGAGTACCTCAAGGCCCTGGATGTTGTAGGGCTGTCATAGTTGACATGCCTCTGCAACATTGTGTGGAGGTCGGGGGCAGTGCCTTTGGCATGGCAAACTGGGGGGGGGGGGGGGTTCCTCTCTTCAAAAAGTGGACCAGAGGGTGTGCTCCAACTTTAGAGGGATCACACTCCTCAGCCTCTCTGGTAAGGTCTACGCCAAGGTACTGGAGAGGAAAGTCCGGCCGTTGGTCGAACCTCGGATTCAGGAGGAGCAATGTGGTTTTCGTCCTGGCCGTGGCACATCGGATCAGCTCTTTACCCTCTCGAGAATCCTCGAGGGTTTGTGAGAGTTTGCCCAACCAGTTTACATGTGTTTTGTGGACTTAGAGAAGGCATTCGACCGCGTCCCTCGTGGTTTTTTGTGGGGGGTGCTTCGGGAGTATGGGGTATCTGGCTTGTTATGAGCTATTCAGTCTCTGTACGACCATTATGAAAGTTTGGTTCGTATTGCCAGTACTCGGTCGGACTCATTCCCAGTGAGAGTTGGACTCCGCCAGGGCTGCCCTTTGTCACCAATACAGTTCATAATTTTCATGGACAGGATTTCTAGGCGCAGCCAGGGAATGGAGGGTGTCATGCTTGGTGACCACAGGATCTCATCTCTGTTGTTTGCAGATGATGTTGTCCTGCTTCCTTCATCCAGCAATGACCTACAGGTCTTACTGGGATGGTTTGCCGCTGAGTGTGAAGCGGCTGGGATGAGAATCAGTACCTCCAAGTCCGAGTCCATGGTCCTCAGCCAAAAAAAGGTGGATTGTCCTCTCCGGGTTGGGGACAAGCTCCTGCCCCAAGTAGAGGAGTTTAAGTATCTTGGGGTCTTAGTCACGACTGAGGGAAGAATGGAGTGATCGGAGCAGCATCTGTAGTGATGCGGACGTTGTACTGGTCTGTTGTGGTGAAGAGAGACCTAAGCTCTAAGGCAAAACTGTCGATTTACCAGTCAATCTACGTTCCTACCCTCACCTATGGTCATGAGCTTTGGGTAATGACCAAAAAGAACAAAATTGCGGATACAACCGGCTGAAATGAGCTTTCTTCGTAGGATTACTGGACTCACCCTCAGAGATAGGGTGAGGAGCTCAGTCATTCAGGAGAGGCTCAGAGTAGAACCGCTGCTCCTCCACGTTGAAAGGAGCCAGTTGAGGTGATATGGGCATCTGATCAGGATGCCTCCTGGATGCCTCCCACTTGAGCTGTTTTGGGCATGTCCCTCTGGGAGGAGGCCCTGGGGCAGACTCAGGACTCACTGGAGACACTATGTCCCCCAGCTGGTCTGGGAACACCTTGGTATCCTCTCTGAAGAGCTGGAGCAGGTGGCTGGGGAGAGGGAAGTCTGGGCTTCTCTGCTTGAACTGCTTCCTCCGCGACCCGGACCTCCAGAAAAGCGGTAGAAGATGGATGGATGGATGGATGGATGTTCAATTGGTGCTCATACGATAAGTGAGATAATGAAAGGATCAACTTCGGAGTTCTTCTTTGAACGTTTTCAATGAGGTCAATGTCTTGTTGTAGGTATGGTCTCCAGACTTGGCAGCAGTATTCAAGGTGGGGCCAATGAGTGATTTATACAATGTTAAAATGACATCCTTTTCTTTATAAATAAAAGTTTTTTGGTCATTTCAGGTGTCCTGTTGGCCCTATTAACTGCTTGGGCTATATGATTACTAAATTTAAAAGTACTGTCCATGGTGACTCCAAGATCCTTTTCTTCAGCAACAGATGGAATAACATCATCATGCAGAAATGATTGTGCTCCAGGTGAAGGCAGCCACATTTGCTTACATTAAAGAGCATCTGCCAGTCCTGTGACCATTAAAATAATTTGCTGAGGTCATCTTGCAGTGTAAATGCTGATTCTATAGAGTCTGCTTTCCTAAAAATCTTTGTATCATCAGCAAACTTCAGTATTGTATGCTATGTTCTCATTGATGTCATTAATGTATAAAATCAGCCCCAGAACAGAACCTTGTGGGACGCCACTCACCACATCAGACCATTGTGAGTGGCTGCCATTCATGATGACCCTCTGCTGTCTGCCATTCAACCATTCAGCAATCCATTGTGACACCTTGCTGCCAGTGCCGTGACCTTCAATTTTCTTCGTGAGCCGTTGATGTGGGACCTTGTCAAAGGCCTTACTGAAGTCGACATACAGGACATCAACTGGATAACCTTCATCTATAAGTTTGGTAACCTCTTCCAAAAACTTGAGTAAATTTTTTAGACATGACCTTCACTGTAAGAAACCATGCTGTGAGTCTCTGATCAATTGATGCTGCTTTAAATGATTTACAGTGGCATCTCTGATGAATTTTTCCAATATCTTGCAAATCAATGCTGTCAAACTTGCAGCTCTGCAAATACTTGGTGATATCCTCAAGCGCTTTTTGAATATTGGTGTTACATTTGCTCTCTTCCAATCTTGTGGTACTGAGGTCTCAAATTGATTTCCTAAATATGCTAAGGGGTAAAGCAAGGGAATCTGCAAGGGGCTGTAGGACTGCAGGGCTTATATCATCCTCTCCTGGCAGGGGTGCCTCCAGAACACATATGTAACACATATTTATTTATTACTTTGGCTAGCTAGTTCTTAATCTTATTATCTTATTTACTATTGCTCTGAGTGCTGCTATCAATTTGCTGCTGCAATCCTGGAATTTCCTTTTGTGGGACTAATAAAGGCTTACCTAAAATGTAATAACGCTGTGCGCTCGTTTGTGTTTGGTCTGAATGCACCTTTAAGGTGTGATCTGTCCTACTTTGCTGTATTTTGTTAATATTTGTTAATATTAACAAAATAATTGATAGAATAATTGATGCACACATCAATTATTCTTAAACATTTACTACATGTAAAATATGACATAGAAAAACAAGTTACAAAATTATGTTAGACTGTCCAGTAGCAGGGACCAGGGGTGGCCGTTGGGGGGACCCAAGTGGTGCCCCCTCCCTGCCCCTCCCGGGGGGTGCCCCTGGCTCGTGGTGCTCTAATTTATCCAACAAAACCTGTGTTTTGAGTTAAAAATAGCACATCTACAAAAAAAAGGAAATTTATTTTTAAACCACCCCCAGGAATTTATGAAAGTTGGAGAGAGAATAGAGTTTAAATACCTGGGGTCAACCATCCCAAGCAACAGAGAGTCTAGTTCAGACCAAACACAAGTAAATTTACTCGCAAGACCAGAATACAAGGGGGCCGAAAAGTTCATAGTGTTCCCCATTGTGGGACTAATAAAGGCTTATCTCATCTTACCTTATCTTATCTTATTTTTTTAACATAGTCTACCCTTCAGCAGGGATGGATGATACCAGCATTTTTCCTTTCAATATGATACCATTAATTTATGGGACTTTTTCTTTGATACCGATACTTTTTGCCCAAAATCACAATTGCAGTTTCATTAACAACTTTATTGCAAGGGCAATATGAAATATGAATAAAGCTCATGTACATAAACACTTGAAAGAAATGCTTATAAAATGATAATAAAATAGAACAATAAGCAAAGTAAATAAAAATAATTTTTTTTCAATTATAATAAAAAATAATTAGGACTTAAAATGAATGCAAAATCAATTCAATTTCTTAATTTGATGAAGACTCAACTGGATTCAAGTATTGTTTTACTTCTGAAATGTTTCACCATTCATATATGTGTAATTTTTTTTCACAGTGCAACATTGTATTTTATTATTTGTTTGTCTGTTTTATTTTTACACTATTATTTTACAAACTTAGTGCTTATTTTGTTTATTTTTCAAATTTTATGCTGCTTGGTATCACCATAGAATTTGGATGAATGGTGTAACATTTCTGCCACCCCCGACGCTGCTGAGCTCACTCTGCACGGGAGTGAGTCCTTGGCTGCGCAGTGTGCAGTGAGTCTTCGGTTCTGACATCTGATAGGCTGCCATAATCATGTGACATGGCAGACTGTTATGTCCACAAACCTGGCACAAAATTGACCGACGAGGAGGTTGCACTGGAACTCAGCTTTAATGAATATATGTTTAACGGCACACTACATGTTATGCATGTGGAGTTGTCTGGGCAAGAGGAAGCCCGAATGGTGGATTCCCTGTATATAGGGCGGTGTGATGATGCAACCGGAAGGCAGCGTCATCACACCGCACTTCACAATAAATTCCGATCCCACACAGACCAGCTCTGAAATATGCTTGGGCTGGTTTTTCACCGGTTTTCAGAAATAAATGTAATGCCTAAAACTCTCAAAAGTGAAAACAAATTGCACGTTTTGTATTAACATAGTGGTATCGCAATATTTTAAAAAGTATCGACCAGCTGGTATCAGATACTTGATACTTGGATACTTGAGTATTGATACGCCCATCTCTACCCTTCGGTCCACACACTTCTTCCATCGGAGTTGCAGTACTTGGATCCCTGCGGTCAGGGGCGGTTCTAGGATCAGGGCTTTAAGGGTGCTGAGCACCCATTGAGCTCCACCACACACCCACCCTACACACACACACATACACGTTATTTTGTTGGCGTTATCATCTTTCATACATCTTCTCCCTGGCTTCTAGTTAGTGAGCATGGTATGTGACGATACATAAAAACAGTGACAGCTTGGCTTTAATATTTTGCTTATACCAAAACGACAACAGCTTCTTTCTCTCAAATTCAAACAGCACACAGCAGTTGATTGACAATGCAACCATTAAAGAAAAATGTCTGCTACTAGCTGTCTTAGCCAGGGCTGGACTGAGACAAAAAAATTGGCCCTGGCATTTTTGGTCCAATTTGTTAAGTAGCAACATTCAGCCATCACACTTAATGGTAAAATGCTAAATGGCGTTCACTTATATAGCACTTTTTACTCATCTCTGGATGACCAAAGCGCTTTACAGATCCTGCTATCCACCCATTCACGCACACCTTCACACATTGATGGCGATGGAGCAGCCATGCACCGGAGCTGGCCTGACCCACCGGGGCAATGGTCTAACAGAAGTCAGAATTATCCCACTTTTGCCCTTAAAAGTGAATCCCTGTGGTTTTGAAGAAAGAAAGAAAAAAGAAAGTTACTTTATTATCTATTTTGCATAAATATTTTGCCATAATATTAAAGTCTAAAAATTTTCCAGAGGTGCAAAACTTTGAGAAAAAGCTACACAATTACAAGAGAAAAAACATCACAAACATATATACAATAAAAGCTTCAAATTTACTAGAATAACATAACAAATTTATAGGGACAAATGCCCATTTATTTAAAATATGTACTAAATTCATGGGAGAAAAAAAACAAAATTACAAGAAAAACAAACTTGAATTTAAAAGATAAAAGTTACAAATTCATGGCGAAAGCTGCAAATTTATGTGGACAAAATTCACATATATACAATTAGTCACTGAGAATGTAAACAGGAAGTTATTTAAGATTTAATAAATTCATTAAGAAAAAAATAAATTGTTGAGACAAAAGTCAGAAAATCACAAGAGAAATGTAGCTCGTTTGCAAGAATTAAAAAAAAAAATAAGGAAAAAAATCAATGGAAAGATGACAGAAAATTACTGAGTCAAAAATGCAAAGATGGAAGAAAAAAGATGCCAGTTTATGACACAGAAATCACAAATTCAAGAAAAAAATGTCAGTCGATGAGCAAAAATTTTTCACAAAGTTTCAAATTTCATGAAGTTTCTTAAAAAGTCTATAATTTAAAAAGAATAAAAAATAATCACAAGAAAAAGTAGGTTATTTATGAGAACTCTCCAAATTCACATAAAAAATTTCCATGTTTTCAATTTTAAAAAATCTCTAATTTAGGTGGTAGAGTAGCCTGAAACTGTACACAAGTAAACATAGGTTATCTTTATATATTATCACTCAAATATACATAAGTGTCACAAATATCTGCTTTGGGAGGCAGATGTAATTTTTAAAGTGGACCCAGGGCACAGGCAGGACTTCGGTGCAAAATGATTTATTTAGAAAACATAAAGGAACAAATAAATGGCAGCACGGGGGCTGTTACACAAGAAGCCATGGAAGGCAAAACTCACAATATGGAAACCAGACGAGCACACAGGGAGACTGGAGGGGAATTCGACACAATGACCCAACAACCACTGAAAGCAAGGAGGCAACATAAATAGGAAGGAAACTAATCAGGGGAACACGGGACAGCTGGGAGGATAATCAAGGCCTGAACAGGAGCACACATGAGGAAGAGTGGCTAATGGGTATGGAAACATGAGGAGCTGAGCACACAAGGTAAACACAAGACACAAGACAACACAAGACAAAAATGATGACAATAAGGACAGACAAGGGATGACAAGACATGACAAACAATGATCAGGGAACACAGGGGCCCTTAATAATAATAATAATCATAATCATAATAATAATGATACTGTGAAAAAGCAAAGACTAAAATGAACAAAGTCGATTAGGACACATAAGAGTAGTTACCCCAAAATAGTTAAGAAGTTACTGAGATGTGACTTTAGTCTGGACAGTTTGAGGTTTTTCTCCCAAATTTATGGCAGTTTTATTCTAAATTTACAACTCTTTCCTTGTAAATTTGAAAGATTTTTTTCCCACTTAAATTAACTTTTTCTCATAATTTGTGTTTAGTGCAAATTTAGGGCTTTTATTCTTGTACATTTGAGACTTTACTCTCATAAATTTGTGAGGTTTTTCCTCATAAATTAATAATCAAAAATAAAATGAGCAAAGATGCAGCATTTTCTGTTATATTATAGGCTCAAGTAGGTTCATTTTGTCTTCTTTTAATTATTTTACCTTTTTTGTTCTTATTAAAGACAAAAATAGAAAGATGACTGTTCACTGCAGCCTTCGTTTCAACAAAGGCTGCAGTGAACAGTTGAAACCTGTAAAGAAGGTAAAAACATCTTTCTATTTTTGTCTTTAATAAGAACAAAAAAGATAAAATATATTATAGGCTATTTATAGCCTGTTAATAGCCGATTTTCTAACCCCCACCCTAGGTGAAAACCTCATGTACTTTGAAACCTAAATGTTTGCAGGTATGCATCATACTCTTACCAAATACTGTAAATTCAGACAGAACCAAAAAATAATCTTAATGTTGCAGAATATTCCAGCTGAGGCTGGTGTCATACATCATTATGAGTGTGTTACCTGTAGAAGTGCTGCATCAGCCTCCTGTCCCCTCACTTTTCCCGCTATAGGGAGGGACCTCTGTGTGTGTGTGTGTGTGTGTGTGTGTGTGTGTGTGCTAGGCTGCTGCAGCCAGGGCTCCAGTGAGAGCAAGTACAGGGAAAAGAACGTGTAAGGAAGGAAAGGCTCAGATGCTTTGGACATGCGTAGAGGATGGATAGTACAATGATTTTCAACTAGTGTGCCATGGGAGATCATCAGCCGTGCCATGAGAAATTCTCTAATTTTGATTAATTGGTCCAAAAAAAAAAGATTATTTGTGTTTCATTTGCATCTACTGTTCGACCAAGCGTTTGATGCATGTGCATAACCATCCTCTTCAGTTTCACCCCAGCCCCATAGGTAGTGCTAGTTTGTTCACCAGCTATACAAAAGAAAAGAAAAGCAACAGCCACGTGCATTTTAGCAACAACACTGGCGACTCTACGTAGGCGAGAAGAGGAGTTCCTGTGTTTGCTACTTTTGTCGGAAGAAGAAGCTAAAAACAGAAAGAGGAGAAAGTGTAATGTGCAAGCACCAAACGGGAATGTCTTCTTTTTCATTTTTGTAAGCTGTGTCAGTGGCACCTCCTTTTGAACGGGAGGTTGGATATTTGCACATGCATACTCAGCACGCACAGTCAGCGCAGTAATTTCAGCTGCCTCGCGACTGAGCAGACACACAAAGCATAAAGCCAGAGAGGTGGCAGTGACAAGGTAGATGAGCAAGGATAAACAAATTACAAGACTAAATTATCATTACATATGCTGTAAAAGGCTACAATGTGTCATTTTGTAACATTTTTGGTTGGTGGTGTGCCGTGGGATTTTTTCAATGTAAAAAAGTGCACCTTGGCTCAAAAAATGTTAAAAAAGAACAAAACAAAACACTGGGATAGAGGCTATAATAGACAAAGATGGAGCTGCCAGGCAGGAGGAAAAGAGGAAAACCACAGAGAAGATTCACGGATGTAGTGAAGGAGGACATGGAGAGGCTTGGTGTTACAGAGGAAGATGCAAGGGATAGGGTGAGATGGAGGCAGATGATCCACTGTGGTGACCCCTGAGGAGAGCAGCCAAAAGGAGAAGATGATGAAAAAGTTACATATTTGTACAAAAAATCATAAACCCACAGCTATTATTTAAATACCGTATATTAAGCCATTAATGCTAAAAGGCTACCTGTGACCTTGACAAGAAGCTACAAACCTCAAAAAAAATTATTACAGGATGAACAACTGCATGGAATCCTCAACAAACAAACAAACACTGAAATGGAGAAGCATAATAATAGCCTGTCAATATCAACAATAGCCTTGAAAAAAATATCTAACCTTTCCTTTATGAATTTGCAAGGAGTGCTCTGCTACCAGAATTTCAGCAGATATTTACAGACTTCTTACTGTATTCACCTGTACGCCAGATGTCTATCGTCATCTTGGGATAAGGGGCAAGGGAGCATTAGGCTCATTTACAGCCCCTCTATGCTTATCATATTGTCTCTTGAAGGCATTCACAGATTCAGCTTCAATGACATCACTAGGCAAGTTGTTCCATCCATCCACAATCCTCTGTGAAAAGAAGTACTTCCTGCAGTCTAGCTTTACTCTTTTCTTGAAGTTTTTGAGTTGATGACCTCTGATGTTCCTCTCTGAATCGATCATGCTGAAGAAGGTGTCTCTGTCCAGGTTTTCTTTTCCAGTGACTATCTTGTAGGTTTCTATCATGTCACTACGGACATGTCGCTCTTTCAGTGTTGGTGAGGTTTGTATCCTTTAGTCGATCCTCATAAGGCAGTTCTGACAAGATAAGTATCATCTTAGTTACTCTCCTTTGGACCTTTTCCATCAATATGATGTGTTTTCTGTAATACGGGGGGGGGGGGGGGGGGGGTCTTCCATGCCTGGTTAGGATGTGTCCTCCCTTTCCAGAGCATGATGATCATGTTCTTGGATTTGTGTTTAAAGTGCCTCTTGACCAGTCCAACCAGTTTATTGGCTTTGTTTATGCTTCAACACAGTTTGCTGGGTTTCAGCTTTGAGACAGTGATTACACCAAGATCCTTCTCTTCCACTACAGTCTGATTTGTCTATTCATAGAGTAGTCATTTACAGGATTTCCAAGGCCAATATGCATGACTTTACACTTGCTGACATTAAATAGCATTTGCCAATTGCTAGACCATCTCGCTAGGTAGTGTAGATCATTCTGGAGTTTGATAAGGTAAGATAAGATGAGATAAGATAAAGAATGTGGCAATGGGGAAATTCCAGGATTGCAGCAGCAAAGGGATAGCAGCACTCAGAGCAATAGTAAATAAGATAATAAGCAGGGCTGCACATAAGTGGTACTCACCCCATATGTAGCAAGGTCCTAATAACTGCAGACTTCCTCGCTGTCCTCCTCAGTGTCTCTCTCACAGTCATTCATTTCCACTTCATACATTGTAGATGATGATGAACCTCCCTGGTTGAGCCTCCGCTAAGCTGTGCACCACTTGAGTACCACTTATGTGCACCCCTGATAATAAGAATTGGTTACTCAAAGCAGTAAATAAATATACATATGTACACAGTTACATACACAGTGCAGGAGCATTGCAGCTAGACAGTATCAACAGCATTACAGTTAATTAAATTACCCGGCAAAATATAAATATAGACCCAGACAGTATATTTCACATTTGAATGAACAGTGTTGTTGCCACCCTCGCTAATTGTAATTGTCTTAGTGGTGTATTGGACGGGATGATCTCTATTGTGCAAAGCTGTGACATTTAATACGGCCTCTATGAGCAGCACTGGTTGGATTATAAAGTCTGACAGCCGTAGGTAGGAAGGACCTGCGGAACTTCTCCCTCAAGCACTTTGGATGACACAGCCTACCGCTAAATGAGCTCCTCAGTGCGTTCAGCGTGTCCCGCATGGGGTGGAACTCAGACTCCAGCAGACATGACAGCTTAGCCACCATCCTCCTCTCTCCTATCTCCTCCATTTGGTCGAGGTGTCACCCCAGAACAGAGCTGGCTTTTTTGTTCAGCCTGTTCAGTCTCTTCCTGTCGGCTGCCATAATGCTGCTGCTCCAGCAGACCACTCCAAATGTGATGACTGATGCTACCACAGAATCGTAGAAGGTCTTCATGAGTGCGCCTTGCATTCCAAAAGACCCGATTCTCCTCAGGAGGAACAGTCTGCACTGCTCCTTTTTGTAGAGCGTGTTGGTGTTGTGTGACCAGTCCAGTTTATTGTTCAGGTGAAAACCCAGGTATTTGTAAGATGTCACCATCTCAATGTCTGTTCTCTGGATGTTTACTGGTGCAGTGGGGGGTTGTTCACACCTGCAGCAGTCCACCACCAGTTCCTTGGTTTTCCTCGCATTGATCTGGAGGCAGTTCCGCAGTCACCAGTCCACAAAGTCCTGGATAAGTCCTATGTACTCTACGTCATTGACATCGGAGATGAGGCCAATGAACACAGAGTCATCAGAGAACTTCTGTAGATGGCAGTGTGGTGTGTTGTGTGAAAAGTCAGCAGTGTAGAGGGTGAACAGGAAGGGAACCAGAACTGTTCCCTGGGGGGCCTCTGTAGTGCAGATGATGGTGTCAGACGCACAGTCCTAGGTTCTCACAAACTGTGGTCAGTCTGTGAGGTAGTCCAGCATCCACAATGACAGGTGCTGGTCCACCCCTGCACACAGCAGCTTGTCCCTCAGGATCACTGGTTGGATGGTGTTGAAAGTG